>VUQI01028824.1:23241-29157 GCA_015106735.1 Paratilapia polleni | reverse complement strand
TCAGACTGCAGGCTTACTTGTGGTTCCTAGGGTATTTAAAAGTAGAATGGGAGGCAGAGCCTTCAGCTTTCAGGCCCCTCTCCTATGGAACCAGCTCCCAGTTTGGATTCAGGAGACAGACACAGTTTATAGTTAGGGCTGGATTAGGTGATCTTGAACCATCTCTTAGTTAAGCTGCAATAGGCGTAGGCTGCTGGGGGCTTCCCATGATGCACTGAGCACTTCCTCTTCCTCACTTCCTTTCACTCTCCATGTGTTTATACACCACTTGCATTTAATCATTAGTTATTATTAACCCTGTCTCTCTCCCATAGTGTGTCTTTTGTCCTGTCTTCCTCTGCTCTCTTCTGTTTCCCCTCATCCCCAACCAGTCGTGGCAGATGGCTGCTCCTCCTTGAGCCTGGTTCTGCCAGAGGTTTCTTCCTTTTAAAGGGGAGTTTTTCCTTCCCACTGTTGCCAAGTGCTTGCTCATAGGGGGTCATCTGATTGTTGGGGTTTTCTGTCTAATATAGTAGGGTCTTTACCCTAAAATATAAAGCGCCTTGAGGCAACTATTGTTGTGAATTGGCAATATATAAAAAACTGAATTGAATTGAACTGAATTCAAATTGTATGCAGATTACACAAACTTGTTGGTTCCAAATGGTTTACTAACAAACGCACAGAACATAGGCCGGTGCACACGTTTCATAAATCCGACGGTAATTTTGCGTGCAAACTAATTTTTTTGCACAGGAAAAGAAAGTTTCCACCCAAATATTAGTAAATGAGGTCACTGTTCTGAAGCTCCAGCATTTCAATAACAGTTTCACACCCTTTAGGACTGGGGTTTTGCTGCGATTCATCCACACAATAAATAAGCAGATTTGGAAAAAAGAAAAGAAAAAGTAGAATACTTTTCAAATGAAGTCTAATACATGTATGTTACATGCAGTCGTACACAGTGATTTAGATGATTTTTCATATCATTTCATGCAGCGACTTTCAGATGCTGCACGCTCCCACCCAATAAAATCTCATTAAATGACTTTTCCAGCCGAACAGCGTTTGAACAACAGTGAGATTTGGATTAAAACAGAAAAAGATGTCAGTTTCTGTCTAAATGTGGTTGAAAAGTGAAAGGACATCTCTTCCTCCTAAACACCTGTGCAAGCTCAAACCCAGACCCCTCCCATCAAACACTGTCGAACCATCGGCGTTGTCTCTCTAGTGATGGTAAAAACTTCATGGCAGACATACAGACGTTGATGTCCACATGTACCAGAGGTCCATTCAGACAGTCTCCTGAAGGAAATACTGATCACATTCTACAACATCTCACATTTGATTTGGTTGTGAAATGTCTGTGATCAAACGCCGCGTGTCCACTCCAGGTACACAGACTAGCTTTACCAGAGGGCCATTTTTTAAATCTAAACATGTTTGTGTCCTTTCTATAAATTTCCACGTAAATGACATTTCTGTGTCAGTGTGAGGCAGAAACATTGGTACAAGTCTCTAGACTGTCTAAACCTCCCAGCAAACATATCCAAGCTGGATGGTCTTTTCTTGAAGTCTAGTCATGGTTAAAAAAATAGTTCCAAAATGAAAGTTGTGCCGTCGATGGGACGCAGGTTCGCGTTTGCTCAGTGCACTTCCTGAATGTCACCTGGGCTTCCTTGTTAGATTAACTAGCGAGATAAAGTTTGTTCAAGAATTGTTTTACATGATCTTTTTATCAATTAGAACAAAATGAAGTAATCAAAAAATTTTTGCTGGAGAAAAGAACATCAAGAAAACAAAATATACTGCAAAGGTAACTCGAACTCTTGACATCCGACTCTCAGACCCATTTCTCATCCTGCTGGGCTCACAGGTTTATAATGCTGACATCAGGGGCAGAGAGTTGATGCTGTGACAGTGCAGACTCGTTAAGTTCATCATTAGGTGAACATAACACAAATGGCTTAAAAGTTTTGTTTAAGTTCAAAAAAAGAAAAAGCAGGCTCAGGTAGTAGTAGTCTGTGTGAGTGAACGCTGCCATCTGTTCACAACCATTTTAGTGACCACATCAAGTGTTTAAAAAAACCCCACAAACACATGGATTTCATTCCTTAATTGTAGTAATCCCACTGATCTTTGACTGGACCTCTTCTACGTGGAAACGTCCACGTTCGTCCATCAAAGGTTGAGTTTTTACCATCATACCGGGACCAGCTGTGTCCAGGGTGATAATGTCGCCGCTTCAACCATGTTTGCTGGGTTATTGGGCCTCATTTACTAATATTTGGGTGAAAATGTTCTTACCCTGCACAAAAAATGAATTTGCATGCAAAATTATCATTGGATTTATGAAATGTGCGCACCGGTCTATTTTGTTCTTACCACTGTGCATTTGTAAATCAGAATCATTAGGAGCCAACAGATTTGTTTAATCTCCATATATTTTGAATCCTATCTTCATACTGACCCGCCCCCATTTCTCTATATAAGGAAACACGTTTACCCGCAGGTGAAGTGGAGAAAGTGGTGACAATGTTGTAAGAGAGCAGCCTGCACCGCTAAGGCAAAAAAGAAGGAGAAAGTCCGACTGGAGAACACTGAATAATAGTGTCTGAGGAGGAAGGCAAAGGAGGTGCAGCTTTCCAAAGTGTTTCCACGGGAGTGATGACCATTTTTAAAAAAAAAAAAAAAAAGCGACTCTCAGGCTGAAATAACAGGAGTGCTGAATATCATTCTCCCTGAAACACTCACTGTGGCTCAAAAAAATTTATATTTGGAATCAAAGTTGATGTGAAAAAGACGAACAGACTAAAGAAAAAGAAGAAAACAGGTGGAGGGCAAGGAGCACGTGATCTGTCAGCCCGAGATCAGAAACTCGCTGCAATGAATAAAAAAATCCAGATTCTCCAGCATCCTGGGATAGTGCCAAGAAATTAGACTGTAAGTGACGACATCCAGCAATGATAGAAGTCATTTTTAATGAAAGATAAGATCATTTAAGATACGATGAGATGAGATAAAGGATACTGAAATATGTTTAAATTAAAAAGGTTAAAGCCTGCACCTTTCATTTAGTGTTTTGTTTTCTTTTTTAATTTTAGTGTAATTCTGAGCATTTTGTGGCTTATGGTGTTAACTGTAAACAATGACCAAAAGACAACAATAATAATAATAATAATAATTAGTAGTAGTAGTAGTATCAGTAGTCATTTTAAAGACTTGTGTTTAAATTTCCTAAGGCAGCCAGGCTGTCAGTTGTTCGTACGCATGGTCGGAGAGACTTCTAAATCTATTCGTAAAGTTCAAACAAATTCAGGTCTGAAAATATTGATAAATCACTGATGTGTGCGTGCAATGTTCGTATGCACAATTTGGGCAGAGATTTGTGCGAATGCATTGTTGGTAAATGAGGATGTATTTTTTGAACACTGTGAATCCTCTTGGTGCTAACTCGAACACTAACCCTAAGTATTATATATGTACACTGGAGAAGATTAAAAAAAAAAAAAGCTTTTCTAGAAAAATGTTAACAGCTTTTGCTGTGTATCAGTTAACATGATTTTTCTTCCTTGATTGCTAAGAATTCAGAGAATAATTTAATAAACACGTAGATCAGAGATTCTGATTGCTTTAGGGTTGGGGTTGTGGACAGCGACGGGGTTGTCACAAATGACGACTGAGACCTCAGGGGGTAAATTTAGGCCTGTGGACGGAGCGCTGGTGGTCCCTGAACCAGGCTTTGAGAAACCCCCTCTGTTTGTGAGCAGCTCAGTAATGGAGAGCAGTGGCCTGAAGTGCAGCTATGAAGTCTGCCCTAATGACTGTAACACATGTGTGTCTGGCTCTCAGCCCTCTCATTAACGTCACTGGACACTGTATACTCTGACTGTGCGTGGATGATCTCATCTCCTCTTAGAGCGCTCAGCCTGTGGCTGTGGATGTGTCTGTGTTTACGTGCACACCCACCCACAGGACTCGTGTGGACGATATGTAGACGAGGCTGCTCCGTACCCGGAGGAGGTGTTTGGTTCTCCTGCAGGAGCTCCCTTCATGTTTTCCTGCATGTCACCCCCCTTCTATTCGTTTTTCACTCAGGAGTAAATGTTTCTGTTTCCTTTTTGTTTCGCTTACAGATGTTATAGCTCCGCTTTATGAATAAATGTGTGTGTGTGTGTGTGTGTGGTAAACAGGGTGGTTTGCTCTGTGGAAGAAGGAATTTCCCCCAGCAGTCTCCATCAGTAATAGTGCCTGTAATGAGCTGCAGCTGTCAGCCTGGTTTCCTGGTTACACACACACACACACACACACACTCTTCCACAGAAAACACACACTCGCAGTGAGGAGGAAGCAGTGAGTCACTCAGCGGTGCGCCGTCATACTGTACGCTGATAAACAGAGAAACTCATCAGACACAAACACTTCCTCAGAAATACCTGCTCTGCTAAAAATACGCTCAGTTTAATACAGCTGCTGTGAGAAAACACACGTTCTCCTGCCTGTTCTCATGTGTTTCTGTGTGTGTTTTAAAGGCTGATCCTGCGTCACTTCATTCTTTGACCTTTTAGTGTGTGAGCGTGTGTTCGGACACAAAGGAAAGCTTCATCCTTCCAACGACTCCGGGCTGATTTCTTCCTCCTCTAACAATCCACATGAAGAAGCCGATTTCCATTTCACTGAATTTTTAATTCTCCGTCCTGCAGAAACGCAGAGAGCTAAAAACCCACTTCAGCTCACTGAAAGGTGGTTTGAAGTGAGGACACATTTCTTTGGTTTGTCTCCGAGACGGCCAACAGGAAAAGCTGATTAAACACACTTTACCGTCCTCTGTGAGAGTTTTTATATGTGGTCAGTTCAGCTTTCATCCAGTTTGTGCTCAGAGGATTTTTGAGAACGAGATCAGATGGAAAAGGACAAATGGATGTGTATGTACGACACAATAAAACATAAAACTGAGTAACTGCTGGAAAAAAAAGCAGAAAAATAACCCTGCTGCGATGGGTTTCTATTGTTCAAAATATCCATTTAAAATATTTGTTAATATGACCGCTGAATCAGAGCCGGGAAGAAAAAGACATTTTTTTCTGTAAAATGTCAGAGAGCCCAGTTTGTCCAGTTTAGACGTGTTGTATTTTCTAACTGGTTTCCTGTTACAGCCAAGAAAAAAAATCACGTGAGAACAGAGATATCTGTGCTCTGAACACAAGCAGTGATCCCACTGAATCCAGGAGATGATAAATGAATCGATCATTGATGTGAAGGTAACACGTGCCCATTTACCGAGTTTTCATTTCCAAACAAAAGACACAGAAGCTGCGTGAAGTCTTTACTGTCTGGAACGAGGCAAACACAGTCTGTGTGTCCACTCGGCGGGGACTGAAGTAAAGGAGGCAGATCGCCCAAGAGCCTCCCTGCTTCATATTCCACTTTATTTTTATGGGTTTTCTTTACATTATAAAAAAAATTTCCACCACAAACTGATACAGACTAATACCTGAAAATTCACCAAGATGCAGGAAATGCTAAGATGTTCCTGGGGGAGGACCCGTCAGATCCTCTCCAGCACTCAGACTGAACCTACACCCCTGAAGCTCTGAAGCTGTGACACAAACATCCCTGATACTGGACCGCCGGGAGCTGATAACACGTTTTAAAACCTGCAGGTCTGCTCACATGTTTAAAGAGTACTGAATGAAATAAATCAGAAGAATAGAGTTTATTTTTGATCATGATCAGGTGATCACCCCTGAGCTATGAAGCGAACCGTGACTTCAGAGGATCGTTAGAGCCCCGTTCATCCTGACGGGTGTTTACACCCAACATTTTCATCTCTGGTGCCATTTCCTAATCTCATTTCTAAATTTCCATGTTTACAGTTTGGGTTTGCTGGGAATAATCTGACACTTTAATCCCAACGAAGCTACAGTCTGACCTGCA
>VUQI01028820.1:0-14259 GCA_015106735.1 Paratilapia polleni | reverse complement strand
TTTGGATGATGGATTGAACAGTGCTCCATGAGATGTTCAAAGCTTGGGATATGTTTTTATAACCTAACCCTGCTTTAAACTTCTCCACAACTACATCCCTGACCTGTCTGGTTTGTTCCTTGGTCTTCATGATGCTGTTTGTTCACTAATGTTCTCTAACAAACCTCCGAGGCCTTCCCAGAACAGCTGTATTTATACTGAGATTAAAGTACACACAGGTGGACTCTATTTACTAATTAGGTGACTTCTGAAGTCAATTGGTTGCACTGGATTTTATTTAGGGGTATCAGAGTAAAGGGGGCTGAATACTAATGCACGCCACACCTTTCAGATTTTTATTTGTAAAAAAGTTTGGAACACTATGTATCATTTTCCTTCCACTTCACAATTATGCACTACTTTGTGTTGGTCTATCATATAAAATCCAAATAAAATGCATTTAAGTTTGTGGTTGTAATGTGACAAAATGTGGAAAAGTACAAAGGGTATGAATACTTTTTCAAGGCACTGTATGCACATATACAGATTATTCCTGCTACCAACAGGTCATGCAGGACCTCGATTTAACTATGAGCCCCAATTCAAGCCAACTGAAAAATGAAAAGGGTCAGAGGGGAGAGAGAGGTTTCCACCAGGGAGGTTTATTCTGTTCAGTAGGAGTCCTCCACCTGCCTTGAAGCTGTCTGTGGAGACAGCAATGAAGGCTCTTAGGAGATTTTTTTGTTTGTTTTTTGTTTTTGGCTTGTTGATTAAATGTTTTTTGTGACCCAACAATTAACAAAAGACTAGCAGTGCTAAGGACCATTTATATTTAGCCAAAATGTTAAAATGTCCATTCTGCACCTCATTGCCCAGCAGAGACTCTGCATTTCACTGTAATTGTTTCAGTCAATTGACAGAGCAATGTCTGTGATGTGATACCAGATGTGCCATTTTGGCTCCATGTGGACCCCTGTAGTTCTTCCAACCCATTTATTATATCCAGACAGATATACTGTGCCTCTAATGGCTATCCTCAGACCCTGGGGGCTTAATGCTGCACTCGATGAGATCACATTCCCTGCATCAACCAATTTGTTGACATATATGTTGTCACACCAGCCTGGGAGGAGCAGCAGCATCATGCTTCACTGAATTTTCTATGGATTCCTAACAGTGTTGATTGTGTTAAGATTTAGACTGCATTATACGTACATCTTAGAAAACGTACTAAATGTGCACATTTGGCAACTGATGCATTTGAGCCCAGCAGCTCATTTTAGCAATGTTCACGCTGCTGCAGGCCTTACTGTCAGCCACCCAGTAAACCACTGTCACATAGCGACAACCTTGGGAACCCTTGCACCAAATGAGATAATTAAAGGTTTACTACACTCTCTCGTGCAACCCTCAACCCCACCCCTCGCCAACACACACACACGTGCTGCTTTTGCGTAAGTGCAATGGTAATGACAGTGTAACATTCTGCAGCTTATCATATTACTCGTGAAGTGGGAAAGCAGTCACAGTAGCAGTCATGATGTGGTGTTTAAAGGCATGCATACTGTCGGTGTCTGCACCTGGTAATATACATTTATGTTTATAATTTAAATTTAGCCTTCATATGGCCGTGTCTGCCCAATTTCTCCATGTGAAATGTGCGCACTGTATTTGCTCCTTTTTAATGCATATCATCTACTTATAGTGGTTATATCAATGCTAGTGCCATGGCTCTGAGATTACTGGTGCCAGCATGTTGGTTGAATGGTCCACCACTGGTACAAGTCCAAGTTAGTACAGACATTTGTTGGTGTCCCTAGGTTCACATGTGTAGGGTTTTAGTATTTTTTTTTCCAAATATGATTTATTTCTGCATGCTACCTTTATTAGACAAATTTGAGCAACAAGAGCAAAAGAATGGCATGCTGCAAAAATTGTGGTTGGCCAGGAATCAAACCAGAGACTAAGCTCCTGAGGCTTTTTTTTCCCTCTTAACACAGCGATTCTCAAACTTATGGCACATAGAGCCACTGCAGGTGGGGCGTGGGCGACAAGGCTAAAAATATGAGTGAACCTTAATGAATTTGATTTTTGTAATGAAAATAAACAAGAGTTTACTGAGGCTATTCTGCTAACTTGACTTCACTAAAATTCTGTTTGGATCCTTTTCTTTTTGTTCGATAATTGTTGTTTGATAAAAAGTATGAGGCATGAACAATTTTTTTGGCTTCAGAACTTCCCTAACTTCCCTGTATGCTTCCCTAATGTTTATTGCTTGGTTTTTAAGGAGTAAATGTAAATCTTCCCCTATTTCATGCTGTAAAGCATAGCAAGTTACCCAAAATTGTTGAAATTAACAATTTTTGCATCACCTTTGGCTCATCCTTGAGGCACCCCAGGATGCCACGGCACCATCTTCAAGAACCACAGTTCTATACACAGTTGCTATACAGTGTAGTGCCATCAGATAATCTTTTAATGAAAAATGTGTTTCACTAGAGCATGCACTCTATTTTTGGCAAATATTGTAGTTATGCAACCTTGCATCTGTCAGTAGCGTTGCACAACACAGAGCTAATTACCAAGTGTTTGAAATCTCCATTTTTTATTATGTATCAAGTTGGAGTGTGGGATTTGGGATGCAGCTTTCATCATGGTTGTACAATATAGTTAGTGGCCTTTGATCAACTCTTCCATTTCCACATTTAGTCACTTTCTTAATAAAAACTCACTCCTCGGTTGGATTCCCGACACAGCAGCTTCAGTAAGGCCTGCGGTGGCCTCGATACAAAAATTAGGATTATTCTAAATTTGAGTGTCCTTTCACATTCAGCATGTAAGCAACAAAAATCATTCAAGCTTTGTTTGATTTACATCATCACTGTGTCTATTAATATCCTCGCATCTCATTGTGTGAAACATGTGAGTCTTTAAATAGACAGTGTTCTTGTTTGGGTATTAAAGTGATGTTTTTGCACTTCCCATTAGTTGGTGAAGCTATGCAGTGGTATGATTGAGGCCGGCAGGGCCTATGTCAGCGCCAACAAGCTCTTCGTTAACGGCATCAAAGACCTGTCCCAGCAGTGCAAGAAAGAGGAGATGATATCGGTGAGTAGAAGCAAAGACGTCTTCAACACTGAGCTCAAATCTCTGCGCATCCACTGAGGAATGTTTGAGGGTCAGCTTCTCAGCAAGTGATCACTCCTCTGTCTTACTGGGATAGTCCAGTGATCCCCCACATGAAAAACAGTAAAGCAGGGTTATACGTATTGCCCAGGCATAGAGTCAAGTGACCAGATGTGAACAGGAGATGTTTATGCTGAGAGTTTAAATGGCTGTAGGCACAAAGACCTGAAACTGACTTTATAGTTTCTTTAGGAAAGCCTTTGGACTCTGTTTCCTGTCAGTATGTGTGTTCAAGTATAGATAAGTTTAGGAAATCTTATTATGTGAAAAGGATGTTTATGTTCGTATGGAAACCTGTGCTTACACTGTGCACTCGTCATTGCAGGAATGCCTTGAAAAGTGTGGAGAAAGCCTCCAGGAGATCGTCAACTATCACACGGTAAGACAGTCGTGCTCACACAGACACACACACAGTGTATGTTTTAGCCACAGGCGAGAGGTTGAGGTACAGTGCAGTTTGGAAACGCCCCGGTCTTCCTGGCATATTAACATCTTTCAGGCATGCAGTCCCCTCTGGGCCCAGTCTTACACAACACTTGTACACACACACACACAGACACAAACACACACACACACACACACACACACACACACACACACACACACACACACACACTTACATACACAGTTTCACTGTGACATCACTGAGTGATGGTGAATCTGTCCACACTGATCAGTGATCATGTGTGTGTGTGATTCAATCCACATGCTAGACCAGATGTATATGGCAGCTTAATGCTTAGACTTTCACTCATGCAGAGCACACACACATATACAGGTTTTCCCCATATGACTCCAGAGTGATGTCTCCTCATGACTAAATGTGATCAAGAAATTTCTCACTCTATGAGAGCTTTCTCACACTGCTGATACAGGTTTTGAAAGCCCAAAGCAGAATCTGCATTTAAAGAGAGATAAAGAAATGACATTTTCAATGTTTAAAGTAATCAGCATTCAGAGGGTTTTATTACAACCATGACATGGCAATGTGAGATAGCGTGTGGTGTTTTGAGTTGTTCACAAGTCCATGTCCATGCATGGTAGTATTTACGGTGACAAAATCAGAAACAAAGGAGAGGTTAATTGTAACACTGAAACAAAGAAGTGGGGGGAGGAAATAAATACAGAATGAGAAAAGAAATGACAAAGAGACACAACAGGCAACAATCTGAAGCTTTATAAGAAAAAATTACACAATTTCTCCAGTCCTTATTCCACAGTGAGTTATCCCCTAGATAAACCATCTTTAATGGTATGGTGCTGTTTTGATCTCTGACTTCAAGTCTGTGTAGCCCTGACTTTTTAAAGTCAAATCAAATCAAAGCACTGCTTATTACAGAGGATCCATCAGCCACATCAGACCAATACATTTCCTCTCTCTTTTTCTATAGCGGCAGTGTACTGTCTTTTTCTTTCTATCATTGCTGTTTAATGTTTACGGTCTTGACTTATATCACATAGAACACCCATTTTAAGAATGCCAGCTACTGTATAGCTTTGGGCTACAATGTGCTGGCTTTTCTCATCACCCATTTAATTTTCCTATGCCCTTTCTCACCCTCTCAATACATCCTCCGCATACCCTGTTGTCTTACTTTCCCTTGACTCACCCTTCTATAAAAGTGTTTGTTTAGCAGACTTTATGAATGGACAAGGGGAGGAAAAAATATAGGCTGCTTTTCTTTATGCTAACTCACACTTCCTTGCACCCTGTCTGCTAACATGGTCAATAAAAAAAACACCCACAGTTTCATTGTTTGGCCAACCATCAGTGCCTATTCCTGCACCTTTTCAGCTCTTGTCAGTCACAAATGAAGGTGTTAAAAAGAGAAAATAATCTCCAAGTAAACCATATAAGCAGATGTGTTTACATTCAAACATACATCAATCCCACCAGCAGATTAAGAATCATATCACAGATGAACTGACCAGGTTCTTTTGATATTGTCATTTTAACAGTTGCTTGTGGTTTAGCTGCCACAAGCAAACAAGAGCTTTGATTATCCATGCCAGATGGATACAGGAGAGATGGCTGGTGGGACTTCGAGACACGGAGGTTCTTTGAATTTCAGGACGCGTGCATGAGGAAATTGAGTGTTGACATCATGTAGGTTGGGTTGGGTCAAGCCCAGGGCACTATAATCAAGAGCAGGCATGGGTGGAACAGTACTTGGATTAGTTTCTGGATTAGTATCTGACTGAACTAATGTACAGAGATTGTTTTAGGTTTTATTTCTTACTGCAGATGAAACTGCAGATAGGTTACACCTCCTCTTGGAAAGTGTCATACCTCCATTTTGCTCAAAGCAAGTTACAAACTGCCAGCACTCTGATGACACATCTGGCATTTATTTATAATTATGTCAGGTAGTTTTCCATTTTCAGCATTTTAATGATGAATGCATGGCATATGTGAAAGGTTATTACTTAATTTTACTGGGATTATAAGTTATTTCCTCATGATTTCTTAATTAGTAACTTTTAATTAGGTATTAATTACAGGGGGAACTAGAGACTCAGAGATTCATTCCAGTTTAATTACTTGGACTGATTTTAAAATGGATTTCTGGGGAAATATTCTTCTAGTTTTTGCTTCTTTTATTTATTTATTATTTTATTTTTATGCTTGTTGAATTGTACATAACAAATTTACCACTTTTATATGTACTGTGCTGACTAAAATAATTGAGATTATCCTAGCAGATGATTTAATTGTGATTAATTATATTGTATTGTTAAGTGTAGCAATTGAACATTGTTTCTTTTTCTCTTATGTTAATGACATAATTTACCTTTACAGGCAAAGTCCCACTTTAAAAACATGTGAAGTGTTACCAGTCAAAGGAGATATTTTCTTAAGATGCTGCCATGGAAAGTCAAAGAAGGAAAAAAAAGAGAGGGTTTTGCAAAAGATTTAAATGTCTGAATTTTAACTATATTGCAACTTTTCCTTCCTTATGTTAAGAATATTTTGCACAACGGGTATGCTCTGTAGAAAGTGAGCAGAGGTTTACAGATGCTTATAAAGAAGTAAATCGTTCTGATGCTTGATACTCTCCACTTGAAATTCCCACACTGAGTGCATTCTACATTAAATGTATGGCAAGCCACCTCAAGCAACACATCTGAGATTCTGATTCACCGCATCTTATTAGGCCCTGCAGGGATGTCATGTGGACGGAGGCTTACACATACACTAAGCCCGTAATCCTCAATGTGTATGCTTGCAAACTAGGGATTGCTATAGAAAGTTTAATCCATAGGGTGACAAAGTGATTGTTGTATACACTGTCACCGTTTGTATGATTATAAAGCAATCACATTTACTCTAAGTCCGTTTCTCTGTGTCTGTGTGAGTCTGTGTGCACGTGTGTTGCACACAGATAAATCAACAATACATACACTTTACCTTAATATGGATAATCTTTTCACGAGCAGCTGCTGTGGGTTCACTGTGTGGCAAAAATATAAAAATGGAAACAAGGTCATTTCCTAGATGGAGAGAAAAGTTGCTCACAATGCAAAAGAAACGGAGAAAAATATATGAAGTGAGAGAGGGGAAGATGAAGGACAGGAGGGGGAGGAAAAGGAGGAGTGGAAATCCCATACTTAACAGAAAGTGAAATGTGGGATCTAATACAGCTAAATGTCTATTGAGGTAGTCATTAGGTGTTTCCTCATCTGTCTTCCCCTTAGCTCCTCTGCCTGTGGCTTAAGCCATTTAATAATGTGAAAAGGTTCATAATGCCATCTTGTGGCGAGATGAGAGAACTAAAAATTTGCAGAGAACTTTATTACTTGCTCTTCAACTGCTGTGCACTGTGGCTCATATAATATCTCTTCCTTCCATCTGCCTGCAGATTTTGTTTGACCAGGCTCAGAGGTCGATCAAACAGCAGCTTCACACCTTCATTAAAGAGTGAGTCTCTCATCATTGTTTGAGAAGCTTTAAGTACCCGATGCATGTTCACGTTTGTGAAGAGTGATGAAAATTCACATCTCAGGGTAGCAAGTGTCTCCTCCCGGGAGAAGACCATATGACGTGGTGCCTGTTTTTATATATAATATTCATGTTTTAAGATTTCTATCTAGTCCCCTAATTGTTTCGTTAATCTGCATTTTTTTTTTTTGTAACCACATGCATAAAGCTACCTGTAATGACAGAAATCAAGATGATTTTGATCTCACCATTTGTGATTTGGCAAAAAAATACTGTGAATTATAAACTTTCTCTGTTTCGTGCTGCCTCCACCAGGGATGTACGGAAGTTCAAGGACACCAAGAAGCAGTTTGATCGAGTGCGTGAGGACATGGAGCTGGCGCAGGTGAAGAACGCGCAGGCACCCAGGAACAAGGTGCACGAGGCAGAGGAGGCGACGCAGGCCCTCATCCTCAGCCGCAAAGCCTTTAGGCACCTCGCCCTGGACTACGTGCTACAGGTGAGACGCACTAAACACAAACTCTAGCTGTTATTAGCAGTGTTGTCCAATAGGTGGCACTGCCAGTCAACGTCTGCTGAACCCATGCACAATGTTTTGATACTGTCCCGTAGATGTCTTCTGTACATCTTAAACATGAAGCCTAAAATCTAGAATTGTCTTTTTCTCTCTTTTTTCTTGCAGATTAATGTGCTTCAAGCCAAGAAGAAGTTTGAAATCCTGGATGCAGTGAGTGACTTGGATCCATCTACATTGTCACATGAGCACCTGAACATAGTTACACATGCACAGCATATGTGTATCCCTGTGTATTTTGACTGTATCACTTGTGTCACGTTTTGTTTTCACCCTATGTCTCCTACAGATGCTGTCATTCATGCGAGCCCAGTATACTTTGTTCCAACAAGGCTTTAACATCTTGGATGAGATTGACCCCTATATGAAAAAACTGGCTGCACAGGTAAGACACAACAAACAAACCCAAAACATTACTACTACCACATAATAAAAAACAATGCTTCCTGGTTTCTATTTTCAGTGTCTTTTAATTTTAAAAGCATACTTTATTGTGTTTTATTTTGACTCACTGCTGCTGCTTTGTGATCTTACCTTCTGTTCTGTGCAGCTAGATCAGCTGGTCATCGACTCGGCCATGGAGAAGAGGGAGCTGGAGCACAAACATGCCCTCATCCAGCAGCGAGTGAGACAACATCACAACTCTTATCTTCTGGCCCACATTGCCATAACATTGCCATAACAATTCATCCCTGTGGTCCTCTTCTTCCATGGAAAATGAGGGAAAACGAGGGCAACTCACATTTATTTTTCCCCTCCGCAAGTCATCACCAGTACCTGTCTCCATTTGACAAAGTTACAGCAACCTCTCATATGCTGCCAGATTAGATCTGAATACAAAATATGCAGTGATGTGGAGATTCTACATCAGTCAGTATTACATTTACACAATTATATGTTTTTATAGATTCCAAAACTACTTGGTCTTCATGGTTTCATGGAGGCAGTTTTGGGAAAACAATCATCCTTTGTTTCCTTCTGGTTTTCTTCTTTTAAAGGCCTTCTCAAGACGGTGGCAAGTTTCTCTTTTTACAGCCACTGCATAGGTCTGTGCAGATTCTCCTGTCTTAGAATAGAAGGACTTTCTGTGATAGTGAAATCTGAAATGCTAACATCAGATGTCTTTTATGCTCACCAGAATGTTAGGTATTGTTCCTTAAAGGTTAATAAACTAGATTTTTCTAGCTACATTTTCCACTCTCACTAAGCATAACAGACACTGGAATTTAACGTGGTATGTACCTGGCAGGACTCCAAAATGGGTTATGTAAAAACAAAATGACAAACATCTTACAGTGGCACAGATGCTTTCATGGGAAAAACAAAGCCTTAATCTATTTTTGCCTTGTTTTTTTTTTTTTGTGACTGTAGCTGTCATGTTTCCTGTCTAAATTTTGCTAGGTGCTAACAGGCCAAAAGAACAGAGACAAGCATTGAGCCTACTGTATTTTGCCTTCAGGCTTACAGTAAGAGTAAGAAAGAAGTTCCTTCAAACATGTACGGGTCACTCAGCTTAAAGAAAACCAACTCTTTAACCACCCCCATCCCCCAGTAATCACACCCATCCACAGATACATAAAAATCATCCATCTGTTGCCAGAAGAAATGCCAAAAGCATGTCTGTTTTCCTGCCAGATGCCCTTCCCTCCGATCGATTTAGTTGCCAAGTGAAGGCATCCTGCCAGATTCGGCAAACGGCTTTGTGCATGACTTAATGACCTTTCAGCAACCCTCCCTTTTTTATCTGCAAAACTTGCACTGAGTTGTACTGCTTGACTTAATTTCTGATTGTTTTAGACAGAAACACTTCATGTCCAACATGCTGCACTTAGAAAGTGAGAGCGATCTTTTAACGAGATAAAGGACAGCTGTTTAATGTGTGTTTTTCAGCAGCCCTGTGATGTAGCCTGCTTGTGTATCAAGATGTGCTGGACACTCATTTTGAACAGAACATGACTTGCAGTGACACATATTTAGTTTATTCTGGTGAAATCAATGCAGTCTTGTTCTTCCTTTAATGCATTTCTTTCTCCCTCTCTCATCACTATGTCCTTGCTTGACCTTGTTCTTCTTCCTCAAGACTCTGATGCAGGTGAGTTTGTTTTTTTTCTTCTCCATCTCAACCATTATATTTACCCACAGCTTGTTGGATTAAATTAACCATATTAATGTTAGAGTTTTTTTTTTTCTTTTTTAGATGTTTCTAAGTATAACTGAAATGATAGACGGAGCATTGCAGAGGTGGATGGAAACATAACATTTCTTTGTAACTGCTGGCCTGCATCTTTACCTGGCCTGTTTGACTCTGACGTCAGGTTTCTTGGGTCAAGTGGTGTCAATTTTCAGATGGTGCTTGAAGTTTGTTCTCTGGGTTCAAGGTCACATTGTCTGGAAACAAAGGACTTGATTTCAGCCAACAACAAAAAAAAAGAACCACTTTAAATATTATTGGTTCAAATTTGGTACTTGTTTTACCTTCTTTTTTTTAACCTTAAAAGTAATCTCACTTTATACGAGAACCTGCGTATTTACTTGCACCAGGAGATGCTTGTCTACCAGTGATCGTGTATGTTTAGTAGTAGTTGTTTACTCATGGAGAGTGGTTTTGTTGTTATCATTGCAGAAATCAGTTTGCCTTTTTATGAGTATAGAGTGAGACTGTGTTTGTGCAGGATGGCCATTCTGTCAGTATTTCTTTAGAAGCACTGACAGATTTATGTGCCCTTTTTGACGTTACTAGTGCAAACTCGCACTTAAACAGCAGTCGTAGTAGTGTAAGATGCTGAAATAAGTAACCACAGTGACCCAGATATCTATTAAATTTACAGTTTTTAAACAAATCATGACACTTCTTATTTAAACATACAGAAGCAGTAATGATAGTGATCTGATGATCTGAGCACAACTGGCTCACTTCTCCAGTGCTGTCCTCTTCTGTAGTTCCTGCTCTGGTAATCAAACATCTGTTTTTCACCAACGCAGTGCCTGTGCCAGTGCTGGTTTGGGGCCAGTTCTGCCTTTTGGTGGCTTTTGAGAACCTACCCTCACTTTGACAAGTTTGAGAACCAAAAGTTTCAACTGCCAGCTACAGCCAAAGTCAACAGATGGCATTAAGATGCACAGCCGGGAGTTGAATGTGAGGGCAAGCGATGGAGAAAGATTACAAAGAGCAGAGGACAGATAAAGAGGAAAAAAGTAAAAGATCCAGACACCAACTGATGATCATGTGGGGTCAGGCAGACTTAGTCTGATGACAGTCAAAGCCAATCAGAGAGAAAATATCAAAACAGTTTCAGATCAGATGTTTACCACCTTTCTTTGGAAGTGCTTTTATCAAAAAAAATGCAGAAGAGCTTGAAAGAAGATTAAGACAGAAAAAGGCTTATTGCATCAAGAGATTAAGGAGAAAATGTTGCCATGAGCCATTTTAGATTTTCTCCCTTGAACACTGACGTCTTTTCTTTCTGCTGTTCCTTCCATATGCAAATGCAGTGGTGTGGGAAGCAACGCAATGAGATGGCAGAAGTTGTGAATTATAGATGCTGTGCATCCTTTATCAACTGTAACTAAAGTACTCAGGGTAAAATAAGACAGATTCATTATGAAAGTAGCTAAGTCTGCCTGCTTTATTTACACAGAAGTTAATAATGGATCAACACAGGTAAAAACATCTGTTTGGGCTTTTCTGAAAAATTTACATTGTTGACATTCATATGAAGCTGGAACACTAATCAAGTGATCAGTGAGAAGCCATTTAATCATCATGGTCTATCAGTTTTCTTCCCCTTCTTTTTTTGTGTCTCTTTACCTCGCACTTCCTTGGACTGCCACGGCTGCTCCCTCCATGTCTCACCCTGTCCTTCTCCACAGATCACATGCTCCGTCTTTCTTTTCTTTCACATCACTTCTTTTTGTGTGCAGGACTTCATTGTAGCTCCCTGGGGAACTGTTGCCTCAGCCCTTTCCTTCTCCATTGTCACCACTTCTAACTGTACAACATTTTAAGTCAGAGAGAGGTAAACACAAAGAGAGACAAAAAAAACAGAAGAAACTAGAGTATTAAGACTAAACATTTTGCAAACCAAATTTATAAACTTATCAGTTTGTGTCACTTCCATCACATATGTATTTGCTTAATCTGTATGGAGCTACGCATTACTCAGTGTATTAGAATCAGGGATTTTTATGATTTTCTATTGATTTCTGACAGCTAGTGTTGGCCCTGTGTTTGATAGTCCCCACAAAGCAGGCCTAAATAGTCCCCAAACTTTCAAACAGAAAAGGCATTTTTTAAAAAAACAAAAAAACAGAGCTCTGTTAACTGTCACTATTATTTCACATCTTCAAGATCAGTTTATATAATGACTACTCACAAAGACAAAGACTCCTATAAAATCTACAGTACAGCCCTTGTGACACTTTTCTGTAGGAGTTATGTCAGGTGTTGTTTCAGCACAGTGTATATGTCTTTGTTGTGGCTTATAGCATGATGGATGCATTATTAAACGGGTTTGCCTAGTATGGTATTCAACCTAAATGCAAATACGCTTATATGCAAATCATCATATGTGGGCCTACAGGTATGGAACTGATTCAACATGTCTTTTACAGTCTCTCTGGTATATTGACAAAATTGTACGTTTAAGGGTCCCCTGTTTAGCTCAGTTCCGTTATGCAGCCTCCTCTAGCCTTTGGCTACGTGTGCGCTGCATTCTTGCACGGTCCTGGCTGATTTAAGGTGGGAAGAGGGGGCCCCGGGCTGGTGTTTGGGGAGCAATAATGTCAGCTTGATTAAACAGAAAAAGATCACAGAGCTGCAGACAGATGGAAAGCTGACTCCCACACCAAAGCCCGGGCTTTAGAATTGTTGCGGGGGTGAAAGGGGAGCCTTAAATCGCGGGTGGGGCAGGGATGAGGTATAGCTACTTTAGGGCCGCACATGCAGCAGTAAAATGAAATGTTTGATCTCCAGCAGCCGACACGGGGTCAGCCCCGCGGGGCACTGGGATACTGTGACAGCTGTATGCTAATGAGCGCCCGAGCCAGGTCCACGCGGCCAGGACAGCGGCACGAGCGTGCTGCTGTTCGCTGACAGTCTGTGTCTGGACTCGCGTGGAGTACGCGTTTGTCTCCCGGCTCTTTTATTGTAATTTATTTATTTATTTTTTAAGTTATTTATTGTTTTATTGTCGAATTCAAAATGCTGTTGGATGCCAGTGTGATAAAGATGAAGATATTTGGGAGGCTGAGGTATACGCTGGTGAGCGTTTGCTGATTTATTTATCCGTCATTTAGCCTGAAGTCAGTTTTTGAGTGCTTTCTGTTTGACACTGGTAGACCACAATTTTGTATTCACGTTTTTCCATTGGTGAACAGGCAGACAGTTTAAAAGTCTAAATGCAAGAATTATAGGGGGCCAAATTGGAGTTAAGAGACAGTATAGTAAAAGTAAGAAGCCACATGCCAACTGTGCTGTGCCTGCATATGGTGGATATTGGTTTTTTTTCTTTTTTCTTTTTTTATATAGTGTTCTTCTGTCTTTTATTCCATTAAGTTGATGTAAAAAGGCCCAATTAGAGAGTTAAGATTACAGTTAGCCTGTTGCTTCGGTGGAAATATGAGCCTTCCCTTGTTCGCACAAGTGGGCCTTGGTTGTACTGGAAACACCTCAGGGTTTGAATGCCTCAGCAGCTGATGGAGAGACAAACTGTTGTATCACATGCCATCATGTTATTGCTTCATATGGCTTGCATGTTGTGACACCAACCTGGAAGAATAACACAGGTTTTGCTTAAGAAACCCTTAATGTCACGGCAATACATCTCTTTCTTATCTTTCGCTGAATCTTAACAGTTCATGCCAATGAATTTGAGATGAATTGTTGTTAAATCTGAGAGAATGAATGAAAAGGCCTCAGAGCTTTTAACAAAGCGAAAGGGAAAGTAAAGAATGTGCCACCATTGTGCTATTTCCAAGGGTTTTCCTGAAAAGAAAGTTTATGTTTGTGTGTGCCATATGTTCAATGCTACCTCAAATCAAGGTTTCACCTAACATAAGGAAACCTAACCTCAGCCCCAGCTCTCATTTCAGTCTGGGTGCTTTTGTCTTTCACTTCACTTCACTGAGCAGGTGGCATGTGACTTGCCTTTCTGGCCTTTCTTGGCTAATCCAAGTCATATAAATAAATACAGAAGTTTTAGCTGAATGGTCGAGAGTTGCTGGCATGACCTTTAAATGTAAACTAATCTTATTGTTGAGAGGATGCTAATTATTGTGGAAGGGCAGCTATTGTATGAGTCCCTGATAAGATTCTGTAGCCGTTTGTTGTGTTCAGGTGGACTTTACACTGATTGTTTCACAAAACAATTAATTCAATTCAATTCAATTCAATTTTATTTGTACAGCGCCAAATCACAACAACAGTCGCCTCAAGGTGCTTTATATTTTAGGGTAAAGACCCTACAATATTAGACAGAAAAGACAGAAAACCCCAACAATCAGACGACCCCCTATGAGCAAGCACTTGGCAACAGTGGGAAGGAAAAACTCCCTTTTAACAGGAAGAAACCTCCGGCAGAAC
>VUQI01028819.1:12750-27983 GCA_015106735.1 Paratilapia polleni | reverse complement strand
ATGTGTTAGAACGGCCCAGTCAAAGTCCAGACCTAAATCCTATTGAGAATCTGTGGCAAGACTTAAAAACTGCTGTTCACAGACACTCTCCATCCAATCTGACTGAACTGGAGCTATTTTGCAAAGAAGAATGGGCAAAAATTGCAGTCTCTAGATGTGTAAAGCTGGTAGAAACATACCCCAAAAAACTTGGAGCTGTGATTGCAGCGAAAGGTGGTTCAACAAAGTATTGACTCAGGGGGGCTGAATACAAATGCACGCCACACTTTTCTGATTTTTATTTGTAAAAAAATTTGAACATCATGTATCATTTTCCTTCCACTTCACAATTATGTGCTGCTTTGTGTTAATCTATCACATAAAATCCCAATAAAATACATTTAAGTTTGTAGTTGTTACGTGACAAAATGTAGAAAAGTTCAAGGGGTATGAATACTTTTTCGAAGCACTGTATTACAACAGAAAATACATTTCAAGACTTCCTTTCTTGTGTCTAAGTTAAACTAGATTAAAATTATTCTCTTTTGAAGTATTAAACTGTTCACTGCTTATTTTCTACTTAATAATGGACGGGGAAGCTGAATTTTATACACTTATATGAGGTATGTAAACAGCTTCTTACAGTTATTTAAACTGATGGAGTAGAGGAAACTTTTATACTTATGTGCTGTGCCATGACTTTATACAAAATAAATACTTAATCTCTGTGAATTTACAGTGAGATCACATACAAGCAGGGATGATGAAGAGAGAAGTGATATCATTCGCCTGTGCTGCTCTTCAGCCAGGGTTGGTTTCACCTCCTCCTCCTCCTCCTCCTCACTGCCTCCTGTAGAGTCAAAGGGTTTGCATTAACGCTTGGCTCCAAACAGAGGGACTTTCTGAAACATTTCTCATTTTTGGAAGTTTGCTCTGTGCCACGGCTCAGAACAGTCTGAGCAGAAAGGGATAGGGCCCACACAAACAAAGGAAAAACACTCAGAAACACGAGTGCAGTGTAATGCAGTGTCGCCCCCCCCCCTCATGTTATTGAGCAGGCTTCAAATGGTCTTCACTCCTTAAGTACCTCTGATTTGCATGGCACTGAATGGACTGTGATTGCTGAGATAAAGCTTCATGAGGTCATATCGCTCTCATGTTGGGACTTATTTATTTAAGTATTCACATTACTTTATCCCTGTCTGCTTTACATTGTCCATATGGAAACAAGAGCTGGTTTACCTCTCAGCTGTGTAATCAGAATTGAACTCACAGATTTCTTTTTTCTGTTTTTCGCAATCTAGTGTATTTATATCGCTAGAAACATCATCTTTTTACTCGATAACTGCAAAAATACAGTCGCTTTTTTTTTCTTAGCATATTTTAAGACAGTTATTTATTGGTAAATAAAAGATGGACGTAGCCATTGTGACGCCACCCTTTGCTTTGTGGAGACTTTAAATGGGATCCTAACTTTGCCAAACGAAAAATACAAACAGCACCCACCCTTCATTTCAAGTGTCCACACCCGTAGTCATGCATTATTTCTGGCCTTAATACAATTTAAACAGGCAAATTATTACCATGAAGGGAGAAATAAGCTATAAAGACTAAAACTTGTCCATATACCAACATTCAAAAATGTTTATTTCTGCAGTAAAATTTGGAATTTTAACATGGGCGTCACATTTGGAGTCAGCCTCAAGTGGCCATTCGAGGAACTGCGGTTTTGGTAGCATTCGAATTGTTTGTTTGTTTCACCACAGCAGCTTATTTACATAGCAAACAGTTACAATGCCACGGAACTATAATATTATCTGTCATTGGTAACTGAGTTGACACAGTTTGTTGGTTTTAAAACAACAACAACAGAAAGATTCTTGCAGCTGCTCCCTTATTGATAAGGGGGTCACCACAGCAGATGGATCCGCATATTTAATTTTGCAGATTTTTACACCGGATACAACCCTCCCAGGGATTAGTGTCTTGAAGCAGGGATCTTTCACATGTTAGGCGAATGTGTTAACCACTACACTATGGAGCCACTTCGTGTTGTTTTGAAACAACAACAAAGCAAATTAGCTGAGCCAGTGAACTAAAAGAACACATTTGCCTAATGTGCAAGATCCCTGGTTTGAGAGCGGGCGAAAACACAAATCCCTGGGACAGTTGTAAAATTCAATTCAACTCAGTTTGAGTGCTCGAAGCACTTTTAAATGCTTTTTTCTATGCCTGAGCACTTTAACCAAATATTCACACACGCACAGACACACTTCGATGGATGCATCAGGGGCAACTAGGGGTTCAGTATCCTGCCCAAGGATACTTCAACATACAGGCTGGAGGAGCCAGGGATCGAATACCAACCGTCCGATTAGTAGTCGACCCACTCTACCTCCTGAGCCACAGTCACCCTGTGTCAGGAAGGGTGTCTGATGTAAAAATCCGTGCCTAAATCAAATATGTGGATCCATCCACTGTAGTGGCCCCTCGTGAATAAGGAAGTAGGTGAAAGAAGCTTTAGTAACTATGAAAGGGCAGTCATTTAAGAATGTAAAGCCAAACCCATCCATCCATCTTCAGACTTGACTTAAAATATTCTTTGACCACTTGGGTGCAGCAGAAGCTGCAAACCTGACAAAGACATATTGTATTTTCACCACAAAAACTAGTTAGCCAGTGAATCTAAGTTCAGCAGTTCTTCTCCCTCAAACTCTGCTGCCTTCTGCACTAAATCTCGGGGGAAATATCTGACACTTACACTTACCCACTATTGCTTCAGTTTTCTTATAGCTTAGTCACTTAAGGCAGTTGTTCATTTAAATTCTTGTAACATAGCAGAATCCCTCATTGGATCTTACAAAATAACATAATTGAAATGTATTACATGCATAGTATTACTGCACTTCCAATATTTCATACAGAGAAGAAGAACATTAATCTTTTTTTCTTTGGCATGATTTGTGGTCCCAAACAAAATATTTCACTGTTTTCCTCCCTTGTGAAGCAACTTCTGTGACAAGCATATGCCACATGATGAGTCAACTCCTGCCGCCCCTTGTCAGGCCTCCATTGTGGGTAGTTCTGTGTTGGACGTCAGTAAACTCCTGCTGGGTTATGTGATACCTACAGGAGTAAGTGAGTGATTTATTGTACAGGTGTTGGGAGCTTGTGGGGCTCCAGTCATAAAACAATACTAGGGGCATGTTCACTGACGGGCAGGGTCAAGGCGCACATGTGTACATGTGGAAAAGCACGTTAGCCTTCCTTCTCATACAGATGTTCATACAGTACATGCTCACACATTTATTTGACAGTTACACTGAGGACATAAGCTCTCTGTCTCCATCTCCAGTTCTCTCTGTAAACTTTATACTCCAGGGCCAGGTGTTGTGTTAGTATGAAGGGGTGTGTCTATGGGTGTGTATTTAATGAAAGACAAGGGAGGCCTTAGGTCTCTCTGCAGAGGCTTGTTTTAAATGATTCTGTCTTTGTGATCTGCAGAGGATTCAGACTTTTGGTGGCTGGAAGGGAGGGAAGATGTGTGTTCAGTTTAAAGCACTGTTTCCATATGACAATTTCAAAGTTTAAAGGATTATAATGTTCAGACCTACTGAATGTTACATCAATAACATTCAGTTAAGTTTAAAAACCCAAATTATTATGCTCATTTGCAACTCCATATTTTTATTCTAGGACTCCACCTGAGAAGCTTTATCTTTTAATGGTCCTTTCTACAACACTTTCCCCTACCCCCAAAGCCTGCTTAAATCTCACTTAATCTCACTCTTTGAGATTACCAAAAAGGTGGTATGTCGAGCTGATGTCAGCTTGGCACAAGAGTAGAAAAAACTGTGGAAACAAAGCATTTAGAACAGTATGAAGCACTATGAAGCCTTAGCTTTTGGCTTCCAAGTGATTAATTTTACAGACGTTTACCTCTTTGTTTTATAGTTCGACCACATTGAACATCCAACACTGTAACCGTAGATAACTACTTTTTTTTCTTTGTTGGTTCATTTGCACACTCCTGTGGTTACTAATAAGGATGATACAAAGACCATCTTAACAAAACAACAAACAAACTCTGGGATTTGTATTATTAAGTAGTTATTCTGTCAGAAATAGAGAGTGTACATGTGTCAGTGAGCTGGCTCTTGTCCTCTGAATGTTATCCAATGCATGCATGCATCAAGTCCTGTGACTCTCTTGCACACATATGCATGGGATATGCTATTTAACTCCAGTTTAGGAAAAACAGACTGACAAGTATTTTACAGAGATCTAACTAATTAGCCCCAATGAGTTTGAAATCTTCATGTGTTTGAAAACAGCTGGCATATCTTCCCTATAAAAATATCAGTGCGATAGAGAGTTGGTAGCAAGTCAAGTCATTATTTAATCTTGTGGTTTGAAATAATGTTTATCACCTGAACATGAGATGAGGTCCTTCATCAGAAATGTAGTTGGTATTAATGGAGATAAATAATCTTTTTTAGTCACAAAGCTGGAAAACAAATGGTTGAGGTTAACTTCAACACCCCAGTGTCTCTGTGGACTGTGTTTTCCGAGGCTTTTATTAAAGGTAACAGAGTGTCCTGACCGCTCAGTGAGGGATGTGAACACTTGCCTTCCAGAGCAGATTGTGATTTGTGATATATCTGTCTATACACTATTAACACTGATCAGATGCAGGCCATCCTTCATTAGAAATATGTATCGTATATTCCTGTGAAGAGCCACATTTGCCACATGTGGCTTTACTCTCTACTACTACTCTCAAATATATCCACAAATGGAAATAAAGTAGAGACTGCAAATATTGCTGGAACTCTCCAGCAATATTACAGGCTCACAAATCGCTCTTGAGTGCACTCAGTTTATTTTCACGGATAATTTAAAGCGTTTTAGTTGTGTAACATCATACTTTCTCAATTTGCGCATGGGGCCATGGTGCAAAATCTTGTGCAACTGGGCAAAGATTGTATGTTCTAGCCCCAGCTGAGCCTGAATTGGAAAATCTTTGGATTGAAACTAAAAAGGGATTTGAGAAGGCGATATTAGGGATAAGATTTCACACTGATATTAACACTTTCCCCACCAGACTATTGTTGTGAACTTACCAGTCCCTCATGATTCACTAATAATTTAAGTCTCACCAGAATATTTCTCTTCTTTGAATATAATATATATATTATATTATATATATATAATATATATGTATAATATAATGTAATATAATATCTTTAAATAATTTTATATATAATCTTTATACACATTCACAAAGTTATGCTTTCCAGTGCAGTTGGGACTTATAAATCCCTGACTCTATTAAATTGAACGAGCTCTTCAACGGTGTTCCACTCATGTTATGACTTTTCCTTCACCAAACGTCTGGAAAACATAACTTTGTGAATGTGGATATGTAGTCTTTGATCTAAAGACATGCCAATGAATCATGTCACTCGTTCAAAGAAGTGTGAGTGCTGAGGCGAGAATGGCTGCAGTTACTGCACTTTTATCATAAGTGTTTCATTAGTTGCAGCCACAACTTCATATAATCACCTACGAAAATATACCACAAAGTTGGAATCAGTGACTGAGAAACCTGATTAGAAAAGTGTGTTTTCCAAATACGTAACTTAGCACAAACAATGTAAACAAGGAAAACATGCCACACAGAGTGGTTCTCTCTAAAGGTTCCAAAATCCTCTGAAGCTCTGCGATTAACATGTTATGGGCTCTATCATTTAATCAATCCCAAATAATAACTTTTACATTTTCATGGGTTAAACAAAGAAGAAAGAAAGAGAGAGTCAGAGGAGCTGCTAGCTGGAGTTTCTGCCATTTTCATTGTTGAAAAATGTCAATAATCATAAGATATCACACAGTGACAAAGTAGTAACATTACTAATTGCTCAGCAGCAGCAGTAAATACTCACATTGCTCACTACATTGCTTTAGTTACTCAGCACAGCTTTACTAAAGGTGCCTTAAAAACAACAACATATTCTGAATCAAACATGTAGAAATAAAGATTGAACCAATGTGGAGTCCCTCTACATTTTGGAGTTAATTACTGACCATTAACAGATAATGTAACTCCACACAGCTCTTCAGAATTTCCATCCCATCCTCTAAATGATGCTGCTGATCTTACGTAGTCTCAAACTCTGGAAAAAAACAAAACAAAACAAAACAAAAACCCTCATAATTCCCAAATTTAGATGCATTAGTATCTAATGTTATGAAATTATTTAGGCAAACTGCATTTCTTACTGACCAGTTGTTCAATGTCTTGTTAAACATCAAAAAACCTTTATGTGCCATTTAACCTTTTATAGAGGTTTTCAGGAAGTCTTCAGGTTTATTTTTAAGTTTAAGAAAACTTTAGCGTTTGTAGAGGCTCACTGCCTCATCACACTTCCACCCCCTGAGATGTAACATATAATGTTAGCTGTTATACATGTATATACATATACTGTAGACTGTCTACTGAAAGCAGATAGACCCAGGTGATATCAACTCTCCATTCCCAGCAGGACAAAAACCAGCTGCTTCTAAGTAATGAACTAAAATGTTACATGAGGTGCAGTTATCTGGATTACTGTTGCCACAACAAACCAACTGAAAAAAACAGATGGCTGTCCCAGCATTACTATTTCACCTCCAGTATCTCCTTTATTCTGCTCCCAGTAACAACCTATCCTTTTTTCTTCTTCTGACAGTCTTTCCCTCACTAGTTTGGAAGGGAAGCCTGAGAGAGATAATGTGGTTTTCCTGCTTTGATGGCTGTTTTTCTGCCATCAAAGTCATGGTGGGCTGTACTGGGGTGGGATTGGGGTGGATTGCTGACTCCATTGCAATTTGGCTGTGAGTAAACCTCCAGGAAGCCTGGGGTTGAAGCGCTGGGCCAGGCAATCCATGACAACAGCATGCTGATGGCTGAGTAACACAGCAGTTTTTCTCCTGGGAGATAGCAGTGGAAATGTTGAAGCGATCTGAGTCTACACATACTGGAACAAGTTAACAGCAATATGGAACATGGATGTCGTCATTGCTTTCCTTTTTCCCTACATGTTAGTGTGCTTTTTTTCTTTGTTGGACAATAATTTTTCTTAGGCTATATGATGGTGTTAAAGGAATCAAGATTAACATATTAAATGGGAAAAAAGCTAACTGAGCCATGTAAAGATTTTAGTGTTGTACTAATCATAATACAACATGGAGATTATTATTACATACTCCATATAAGTGAATTAAAGGATGTTCTTCAGGTGTTTATGTGCAACCAGGTCATACAGCTCAGAAACAACAGCAAGGGAGAGATCTGCATATTTGTGGTCTAATGAAGATTTTTATAGGGCTGCACATCAGGATCATTGTAGTTTAAAATAATTCTTATAGAGCCCAGGAGGGCTGAGAAAACACGTAATTTAAAGTTGGAAATTTACAAAGAAAATGAAAAAACTAACTCAGTTAATGTCTGAGAAGTCATACATCTGTGAGAAAACCTCACAAAAACAAGGCACCACCTTCCTTCAGGACTGAAAAATGAAGTCAAAGGGGAAGTGACAAAAACTGCAATTCCTCCAATGAGCACTTGAGGCTGGCTCCAAAAGCAAGCCAAGTACAAAGAAAGATTTTGATCTGTACGAATATGTCCCCCTTTCATAACAACTCGTTCTGTTTGTTGGTTTGTTTGTTTTAAAGGCTTAAAGTAAGAGTTGCAACAACTTTGACTGACAAGTGTGCTATCACAGACACACAGAGGCCTGCAGCTGTCTGCTAGGCCTCACTTCTGCTAATTCAAGTCTATGAATTGGACCTCTCAACTGTGTTTGTGGTGTTGGAGCATTTTTAATGGAAATATATGACAATTAATTTGGCCTGCTGTGTGTTAGGACCCATCAAAGAAGTTTGTGCTTCAGTTTTGGTGAAGCACAAAACCAACAGGTGATGCTACCTGAGAGAATGCTTTTTTTAATAATTGACTTAATTTTCTTAATTTTTTTATTTATTAAATTTTAGTTTAATAAGTTTTTTTTAACCTACAGTGGTGCTAATACGACATCATGGATACACTGTACAGGTGGTGTGTACCATTTCAATGATGAATTACGCTGAAAGGGTTCACATGAAATATTTGAAACAAGGCTGACCTTTTGAAGTTCTCCCACAGTTGCTGTGGTGCATTAATCAGCATATGCAGTCAGACAGCTCTGCCTCATGAAGTAAACCAACAGAGCGGCTTGAGTAACACACAGCAGGGTGCTGTGGTTTTATGAGTTTTCTGTTAGTTCATTGACAAAGCACTTAATCCACTCTGTGCTTTGAAGTGCAGGGTGGACTCTGGTCATCTTGTCTGTGCCGTCTTCCAGGAATCTGTACTTTAAAATTGCATGCAAACACACACACAGATACACACACACAGTATTACAGTGAATACAATTTTAAAAAAACATGAAGTGACAACATAAGACTCAACAACTTTTTTAGAGTCCTTTTAAAAATGTGAGTCTAAGTGCTCTCTGCCACCTTAGCCCTGGCTAATACACCTCAACAAATACAATAAAATTTCCTATTTTTTTTAACAATTAAGATCTTGTTTGTGTGCTTCAATTAAACATAGGGTTTCAATGATTTGCACTGTAAAAAAAAAGAAAGAAAGAAAGAAAGAAAGAAAGAAAAACATAAATACAGTACAATGTACTGTTTTAAAATGAATTAATTTTCAGTATAAATTTTTTATGGATGTTTTTACGTATTTTTTTTAACCACGCATTGAATTTTACCATTTATGGAAACTTTCGTAAAAATAAATAAATAAAAAGATAATGTACTGGGAGAAAATTACCAGTACATTTTCTGTTTTATTTTTTTTCTAGAATGTTTTACAGTGTGCAGGTCATTGCAATCTGATTTTATTCACATTTTCCACAACTTCCTACCTTTTTTATGCATATGGCACTATGCATATAGCACTAACAGATTACTTATAAAAACATATTGATGATGAACTTTTAACTGTAAACAAGTACCAGCTGGCAGTCACGCATTGCGCAGATTTTACATAGTATCTGATAAATTTCAGTTAGTGTTGTTATTGCAAGTATCCTGGCCATGATGTTAAACATGTAAACTTAAGTAAGGAGGGTTAACTTGCTCATTACATATTGTATGTATTTGATTCAAATGGTTAGACTCTTCAGACAGTAAAGTGGTTTTAATGCAGTTTCCATTTTTGGAAAAGATAATCATACATACATATTGTCAAAAGCAGTGGATGGGCAATTTAATCATTAAATGTTTGCATTAAATTTACAAATTTGGACACTGTTAACCATTCCTGATGGCCCTCTTTACATGACATAATGGTGAGGTACATTAATTTTATTATCCAGATATATTAGAAATCAGACACAAGCTGGAACTCTGATAGTGTTGCAGAATAAAATGCATGTCTTGCCTGTCCATCCTTGAGAACAGAGCAGTCTGACAACCTGTCTGTCTGCTGCGCTTACCACCAGGTGCTTCCAATCAGTTCCCCTCAGACTGAAATATCCTTACATGGTGCTCTGTAGAGCTTAAAGACTGCCATTGAACTATTTGTTTTCTTCCGGGATAGCAGAGTAAAATGGATTTTTCATCAGCAGTATTTTGAATTTATAGGGCTTGGCTTATTTGTTTAATGGGCAAATCAAACTTCATCAGAGAGGCTAGGCAGACAAACATTTTCTCTCAGTGCCTCATACTCTGAGCTGAAAGAGGAAAAAAATAATGAAACTCTACCCAACCACTGACTTTATAAGGTTGGCATTGGATATTTGGTTTAGTTCTCTCATAAACAATTGAAAACAAATCCTTTCTAAGACAAAACCATTGTGTTTATATGATGGAGATTTATAGATTCTTGCTCCCTAAAAGCCCATCTGTCGAACAGTTTTCAAAGCTGCAGATTACAGCTAATAAACAGTATAATCACTTGTAATAACTGTAATAGGCTTGAAATAAAAAGTACATTGCTGAATGATTCAATGATTCAAACAATGACTACACAAAACATTCTGATTAAATGGAGACAAAACTTTATAATTTTTCACTGGTTAAAAAGCCTCAATGTAGAGATTTTCTTTTTTTAACCATCCAAATTAGAGGTGGGAAGCCTACATGGAGTACACTGAATGGGCATTCAATTCACAGTGACCTCAAAAGCAGCCAATCCTCAAGTGACATGTTTCAACTGTGAAATAAACTGCAACTGGCTATGAAGCATGTTTTTTTTTTCTCAGTTGATTGGTGTGTATGAATTTTAACCAGTCGGCAGTGACATGTATATAAAACCCTACTGAATTAAAAAGGCAGTGCACACAGTGGATCAGCTGCCAAAGGTGCAGCACTCCTGTGACATGACAGGGTGTTTTGCTACAGCTTTATGTCAGTGCTGAACGTGGCCCCTGAAGCACTTCTACTGGGGCTGGCACATCAGAGCTACAGTGTAAGAGCCAATAAGCTCCAACAGTTTATGATTTTACATAAAATATGATAAAAATGTGTTGTTAGCCAAGACAGCCAGAGGAGAGCCACATTTCAAACTGAAGATGATGGAATCCCACCACAAACTAATGACAAACGGATCACAGCTGCTGCCTTTGTTTATTCTTTACCTCACTTTGGCAATAATAATTATGGTGGATTATATGATTATATGATCACAGCAGTAAACCTCCTAAATGTAAACTTACGGATTACAGATGTGGCCCAAAGGACGACATCATCAGCAAACAGCACAGAGGCAAACAGATGTTTCCAAAAGCAGCAAATTAGCCTCATGTGAGAACTTTGCAAGAAAATACATTGCTATAAATGTTACAAGTCAGATTCACAAAAATGTTTCTGAACTGGAGTTATGAGTGGCATAGTTTCATGAGGAGATGAAGCTTGCTCAAATTTAATCATTAATAATACTGACGCTTCGAAAATTACTCTAAAAGATGAGCTGTTCCTTCTCCATTTGTGGGGAAGTTTCATTTTTAAAAAATTTTATTATGTCTGAAAAGGGAAACTTTCACCCCACTGTGATGCTCTGTGATAGAAATATGGACTGAAAGGTATAACATGTACCCGAGTAATGTCTTCCTAAAGCAAAATAGTCTGTGACTTCTATGAGAGGTAACTGAGGGGAAACCCAACTCAGATATATTAGATGAAACATTGTAATATCCTCCAGTAGATGAGTTTCCAGGTACAAGAACTGAATATACTGCACAGAGACCATCATGAAAACCCAAAGGAAGCTGTTGGAATGAGATACATTTCCAAATAGTGAATGTAGTTATGCAGTCATGTGAAAAAGAAAGTGAACCCTCTGTCAGTTCTAATATTTTACATATCAGGACATAATAAAAAAAATCCTCTGGCCCTTACCAGGTCTTAAAATTAGATAAAAACAACCTCAAATGAACAATAACACATGACATCTTACACCACGTCATTATTTATTTAACAAAAATTAAGCCAAAATGCAGAAGTGAAAAAAAAGTGCACCCTGACTGCTTGATTAACTGATCATCAGCAAGTGAGTGCCTCCATAAAAGCAGAAGTGTTGGCAGTTTGCTGGTCTGGAGTATTCAGATGCATGTTAACACAATGCCAAGAAGGAAAGGCATCAGCAGTGATCTAAGAGAAGCAATCCCATCAATCTGGGCTATAAAGCCATGTGAAGTCCATCATTCTACAGTGAGAAAGATTATTCACAAGTGCAAAACATTCAAGACAGTTGCCAATCTTCTCAGGAGTGGAACTACATCTCAGACTCTACAGGCCTCAGTTAGCATGTTAAATGTTAAAGTTCATGACAGTACAATTAGAAAAAGACTGAACAAGTATGGCTTGTTTGGAAGGGTTGGCATCAGACAGCCTCTTCTCTCTAAAAAGAACATGGCCGCACAGCTTAGGTTTGCAAAGTTGCATCTGAACAAACCACAAGACTTCTGGAACAATGTCCTTTGGACAGACAAGACTAAAGTGGAGATGTTTTGGTCATAATGTAGTGGCAAGTTTGGGGAAAACCAAACACAGCATGTCAGCACAAACACCTCATGCCAACTGTCAGCATAATGATGGAGGGGTGATGATTTGGGCTAGTTTCGCAGCCACAGGACCTGGGCACCTTGCAGTTATTGAGTCGAGCATGAACTCCTCTGTATACCAAAGTATTCCAGAGTCAAATGTGAGGCCATCTGTCCAACAGCTAAAGCTTCACTGAAATTGGGTCATGCAACATGACAATGATTCCAAGCACAGCAGCAAATCTACAACAGAATGGCTGGGAAAGAAAAGAATCAAGGTGTTGCAATGACCCAGCCAAAGCCCAGACCTCAACCTGACTGAAATGCTGTGGTAGGACCTTAAGAGAGCTGTGCATAAATGGACATGGAATGCAAACCTCAATGGACTGAAGTAACTTTGTTAGGAAGAGTGGGCCAAAGTTCATACAGAAAACAATGACTTCAAGTTATAGCTGTTGAATGTGGTTCTACAAGCTACTGAATCATGGGGTGTACTTAGTTTTTCAGCCACTGTTTTTCATTTTGGCTTAGTTTTTGTTAAAATAGTGACATGGGGTAGTACATGACGTTTGTTGTTCATCTGAGGTTGTATTTAATACAGTGGGGTATATATATGTGTTGCGCCTGACATTGTAACACCCCTGACACACCACCAAATGTGAGAAAACGTATTACTTTTATTTCACCTGCATTTAAATCTTCATTTTAACCTGAACATCACAATAAAGTAGTTCAACCTTTACATTGCTAGGAGCTAGATATGCTTGTCAGATGTTGTTTAACAAACAACAGGAGAACAGAGCACTAACCTGACAAACTGACACTGAACAGTGTTTGCAATGCAGACAATCCATGGGTCATGGTTTAGTCTTTAGATAGGTTTTATGAATTTTAAAAGAAATTAGTATGCTTCGGTGAGTGCAACTGGAATAACGGGGAGAACCTTTTAGGGTTGGTTCTATTATAACACAAGGTCTGTACTCCATAGCTGGGGACATTGTTTCAAAGCATGGCACATATGGTAACTAAAGAATGGGTCTCATTCGAGACCACTTGTTCAGTCATTCTAAAGAGGTCCAAACAAAAATTTTAAGTTGACCAGAGATGTGAAAGTCATGTAGAGATCAACTGCCTCTCTCTCTACAGGAGGAAAAAAACTTGTTTAACTTAAGGAAAATAGCATAAGGGTAGTGATCTTTCCAAAATAAAACAGGAAGCTAACTACAGAAAAGAAGGACAGAGCATACTCAAAAACAAACAGGGAGGCAGGGAAGTATATAAATACTGTGAAAACTAAAACACAGAGAAACAAAAAGGGGAAACAAAAGAGAATCAGGGAAGAATTCATAACGTGACAAATTTAGTTCATTTTTGTAGTAATTTCAGTCAACATATCTGCGTGTAATTATGCAAAAATCTGCAGGAAAGGGGCAAGATTTGTGGTACAGAAAGAGTTCTGGTTTCCGTTCGTAGTCCATTTGTAGTCCGACTACTGACCAATCATGTTTGAGGAGGCTTTAGTTTGCGTGTCGGCAAAAGAGGGACAGCAGTGGAAATGCAAACTCTAAGCTATCATCCAATAACAATTTAGCTTTTTATTAGCTTTTTTTAAATGTAAACAATGAGTGGCGGATGGATGAGGAAGTCTTTAACAGGATATCCTTTATCAGGAATCTGGATATCCTGGCTACATGTTAGCAGAGTCATTGAGTTAAACTTGATGGACTTTTATGGGCATTTCCTGAGAGACAAATATGGTGTGGTTTCTTTGTCCTTCTTTACTCTCTCCCTCTCCTTAATATTTTTTACACACTGAAAATTGAGTTAGAGTGGGATTGGGAGCCACTATTTTGGCCTACACCCTGATCCTGAGGAGGAGGTCTATTGAGGGTTCTAGTATTATGATCACACCTTCCATCATCTTTATCATCATCTTTTGTTAGGCATCCCATTTCCTGCTCATGTAATTTCTGGGCTCAATAACCTCCACAACACCCATGACACCAGTAATGAAATAATTCTTCTGTCGTCCTCGGCTACCTCATTTCAAATATCAAATATCAAAAGTTCGATCATGTTAGCATAATTTCAATATGAGAGCTCACACATTGTTTACTCTGTTTTTATGAACTAATACATTGGTAACTCTGCAGTGTAGAGGATTTGAAGTAAAGTAAGAAGTCCTTTGTTTTTTCTGTCTCATATAATCCCCACATAAAGCTCTGTCAACACCTGTGAGAGTATTCACTTCCCTCCTGCAGCTGAGTCTGGCTGCTCACTCTCCTTTTCTCACAGGACATGTAGGAGGAAAAGGATGTGGGTCATGCAGGCGTGTATGTTTTCCATTGCTCAGGTTATATCTGTAAGTAAATGAACTGCAGCCAAACAGGCATGAGCCATATTCATTTACTGCTCACTGGCTGTTAAAAGGAATTCTAAACTGTGTCACGAAGTGACCTAGATGTTAGTGTGAAGTAATAGCAGCGCCGGTTTCTGAGCATGTAGGGCCTTGCAGTCGACTTGCTGGCTTTCGCTTCTTGCTGACTGTAAGAGATCAGTTAGTGCCAGAGTTTGGCAACACATTTTACACACTCAACTCAGTTACCAAGGTAATTCAGGAAATGGCCTGCAGGGTGGTGGCTGTGTTTGGGATTAAAACTGGCAGCAATACTAGTCCGTAGGATTTGTGCTTCTTCCTGGTGCTCTACGCTCACATCTTACTGTTAGATGTCAAAGTACAGCCCTGCGTTTTATTTCAGGCAATAAGATAATGAAGTCAAGGACTGTGTGTTTGGAATCATACTTTGGATTTGAGCATTTATCACTTCTCACTGTGGCAAGCTTCACATAAACATATCTCTGTATCTATTAAAATTATAATTGCAAAATAGTCTTTACCTCAGAAAAATGTATTCTTGCTATTTAAGAACACAGAGTGATGTTAAAGCTGAGTGTGTCACCATCCCGGCCTGATCTTCAACAGGTAACAAAAGCAGTAATGAGCAGTCAGGCTTAAAACCTGAAAGCCTTCATTTCTACCTGCACATGTTTCTGCAGTAGATTTGTTGTGGTGATTGCTGTGAAGTGCTCTTTGGGCCAGCGGTTTTTATCATGCATGTGGCAATGCATTTCAGGCCATTTTATGGAATAATGCAAAAAAAAAAAAAAAAAAATAAAGAGTAG
>VUQI01028819.1:0-12730 GCA_015106735.1 Paratilapia polleni | reverse complement strand
GTAACAAATTACTTTTTTTTTTTTTTTTTTTTTTAAAGTAATGATTAATGTGTAAAACATTATTTTATTTTAGAATAACGACCCCAACACTAGTAGCTAATGTCTGCTACAAGTTGCAAGTATGTACAAAATGCTGTGGCAGTTGCTGGTACAACAATCACAGTCAAACATTGTCCTCAAGTGCACAACCTACTAACCCTGCCCTGTAAAAATACACGCACTACAGTACATAGTGTACTGGTATCAGAATTGAGACACTGTGTTAGTTCAGGTTTAATAGCTCTCATCCTTCAAGCCTTTTCCGTTGTTAATTAACACATGAGAGAAATGTGTTTCCATAAAAGCACAATTTGTGAAATAAGAAATTATTGATGCTGAGTTTATTTTTAAATTCCAGTTTCGATCAATTTGATTCTGTTGAACTATGTGTTACCAGTGCTGCAGTGTTCCCTGATCTCAATTTAGGTGAATATAAGATTATTGTAACTAAACTAAATGTTCAAAACTACAGTTAATCAACTGAAACTTACTTGCAATTTGTCCTTTTAATTTGTCTTTTTTGTCTTTAAGAAACTCAAAGAATAGTTATGAGAAGCATAGCCTATTTTCCTGTATGCTTCAATGAAAAATAAGATTCTAGATTTTTATTTTTTTAATTCACTGCAGAAGCCTGCTTAGCATGTCCATTATTAGTTAAAAAAAAATTAAATGGCAGGATTAACAGTATCCAAGTCTGCACATCAACAGTAGCTGTAAATTTCCACTGGCTTCTTCAGGTCACCTACAGAGCATCACCTGAAGGGTTTCCTGTCAAGTAGTAAGTGAATAGTAAAACTGACTCAGACATGTGTGAGGTTGCCCTTTACAGAGCAGGAAGGAGCGCACAGGCCGAGGGGTCAGCATCTGAAGAATATACTGAAGATCACTTGTTAGACACTCGATTAGTATATTTAGATATTAGTATATTTAAAACAAAATTATTCTGCAGTTCCTGAAAGGACTCTGTATCCTCTTTCAGGGTTTAAAACAACATCAAATGACGTTTAAAGCAGCTCTCGTGTTTCAGTCCAAAGTCCTCAAATGACCTGTTAGTTTCACAATTTATTAAACAAGAATGTCCCTGTGAAAATACGGTTATATGCCAACACAGACAGCCATGCTAGTGCCTGTGCTTTTTCTGTATCGCATCGTAACCTTCACTTTGCTGTTATTTGATTTACACACTGTTATCCTGATCGCTGTGAGGTGATTGTTGGTGTGAATATAAATCATTCTCTTGTCAGTTGTGGGATAAAAGGCTTATGCATCATTGGCATCATTTTAGGATCCAGTTGTTGTGTTACTCACTCACTGCTTTGTTCTTTGATCAAATTCCTCATCACTTTGTGTTTAACGTGATATTATTGTTAACGGCATAGCCTTTGTGCATTTGCATTCTGTCCGTAAAAAGATCTGAATTTCACTTGGAGGATTAATTACTTGCTTTCTAATCCACTTAGTAACTTGATTTAATCATTACCCCAACATTTTGATGTTTTCAAGTAGAGCTTTTTTTTTCTAGCCGGCTTTTAGATTTTCTTCGTGCAACATGCCTGAACTAATGTTTTTCATTTTGCTCTGATGGCGCACATGAAATACAAATTGCAGGCTGTGCTGAGCTGACAGGCGCCAAGGTTTGGCAAGCCAGAGCTTTACAACACTGGCAGCTTTCAAGCCTTTTGGTTCTAATTAAAGCCACTCTCCCCTCAGGACGGACACCGCATGGATTTTTGTCAAAGCTTCTTTGGTCGTTTTAAATCACTGAAGGCTTAAAATCTTTATATGTTTTATTTGTAAAGGTTATGGATTTACAGTAGAATGAATAACACAGGTCAACAGGTCATTTTCATCAGAGATAGATTTATGTGGGTTTTGTAGTGTTTCTCGTGCTGATTTCAAATCTGTGTTTATTTTTTCTCTAGCACATCTATTTTTTGTGATGAAGGTAATTATATATTGCATGATATTTGGTATAATTAGCCCAAAGAAATGATACGCTAAGTGCTGAATGACACCTTTCAGTATATCTGCGCCACGATGTGTGCCTATTTGACCTCTCACTGATATTGAAACATTTACTTGATTGGTGCTTACGTTACAGTGTACTTGCATGCTTGCCACATGCTTGTACACTGTAAATTAACATTGCTCATAACTCAAAACGTTGATGTGACAGGAAAAAAACTGAAAACAGATCTGAGATCAACGTGAAAAACTGATTTAGAAAAGTGTGTTGTAATTTCTGATGATCACAAAAACATTTTTTTGTTGTTGTTGTTGTCCTGTGTAATCAGACTGGAATAAATCAAAGGCACTGACGTTCAGTTAAGGATGTTCAAACAGGAAAACAAAAGATGTTTGCACACTACAGAAACTGTCTTTTCATATTTACAGACTATGACTGGTATATGACTAAGTGTTCCTGCAATACATCATACTGTTTTATTTAACAACCATGTGGTGGCCTTAGACACTCATGGTGTTTGTTTGTTTATACCTCTATAACTCTTCGCCTCTAAACAAATCCCCCATCTCTCCTGCTTTAGTTTTCCTACAGCCTATAAAGCTTTAACCCTTTTTTTCCCCTTTTTAATCTGAGCAAATAACATCAGGTGTTTCCACTTAAGGCATGTAAGCTCTTTGTTGGTGGTCGCCATTCCTGGGCCCTTTCCCATTTTGCAGTAGAGGTGAATTGAATTGCACTGCCTGGGACAGTCTTATCTCTTTTCCATCAACACGTAGTGTTGTTAAAGTAATGACAATTAAATTTATCTTCCTTAAAGACCTATTACTCAATGTTCCAAAACAAGAGCCTTAAATTGTTCTTTTGCTTCACCAAAGCTCTCCATGTAACAGAGTGTTCTGATCTTTGTTCCACATTGTTTTGGAACTGCATCTTGATACCAGACCGTATTTCTAAGAAATGGAAAAGAACATTTTCTCATTTCAAGAAAACAGGATCTAATCAAAAATACGTGTTTCCGTACCTCAGTGATGCCAGCTGCAAAACATGTATATAAAAAATAAAGTGAAGGGTAAAGATAAAGATGTAACGTGATGGTCCACAACATTAAACACACAGTCCATTTCAAACAATAAGGGCGCTTGTGTTCTACCATGTAGAACTGGACAAATCATCAAATACTGCTAAGCATGTCCTCCACATTAACCTTCAGCTTGTAATACAAAGCATGAAGTAGCCATGTGTCTTCAATCCCCCCTTTTGTCACCTCTCATACATGTATTGCTCCTGATTATCATCCATAATCCCTCCTGTCAGAAGTATGCAGAGGAGAGAGAGGATTCATGCTCTTGTCTGTGGTGCTGCTGCCAAATCTAATCCTCTATAAATATGAGGGGGATATGTGATTCATTGCATTGTGTTTATGAGCCAAAATGAAGAATCTTGTGTTTTTGTACATACTTTCTTTAAAAAAAGAAATTATCTTGCCAAAAATCTACACAAACAGATACTACTTGTCTTTTTATCAGTTTGTTTCGAAGATTATAATGAGGCAAATCTATTTTAAGTTAAATTACTAACATTTATTGCAATATGTGCAGTTTTATTGACACCTAGAGTACATGAAATCAGTTTTATGGCTTCATGGCTTAATATTCCAGAGAAAACTAAAACTGTGATAAAAATGAGTCCCTCAGAATTGACACGAAGACCTCAAGAAGGCCTTTAGGAAGACTTGGCAGATATCCCCTCAGTCATTTGATGTGGCTTAGCTCCAGGCTGATTCTGAAAAATAACCTCAGATATTTCTGTGCTTCATATCCAAGCATCTTTTTATTTCCACAGCTTAAGGACGTTTTATTGTTCCAGGGGTAGTTTTAGTGCTCTCTGTTGGCTCAGAGGTGTTTTCCATGATGCTAGTAATCAGAGTTCTTTGTGTCAAGTTTCATTAGCCTGACTGGGACAGTCCATCTCTTTTGGACCACATCTTCAACTATCTCTTAGTCAACAGATTCAGAGTAACTTTTTAAAACTTTTTCATGTTTTTACGACATTTATAGCAGCTGCTGTTTGTTTGAATGTGTATACACATTGTTTGTATCTGTGTGTATTTGGCACTTACTGTAAAGTGGCCAAAAAGTTCAAGCACCAAACAAGTTTATACTGCAAATGCTACTGCTTAGAGTTTTTGTTGAGCCAAGCAGTACTCATGTCCATCATTTTAAATTTTGTTTAAATTTAATTTTTCAGCTTCTTAATCTGTACTGTAACTTGGCTGACACTGACACTGAAGCATGCAGTCTGTTGCTTTTCTATGTCTGAATGTTTACCCTAAAACCAACTGTTTTTGATACAAAGACTTCCGATCTGTAAATCCTCCCACTTCTTTAACGCCATGGGCTCATCCAGACACCACATCTGCAAGGAAATATATACAAAATCACAATAATTGTTATTATGGTTTAATTACAAAGCTAGTTTTCTGTAAACATAACCATAAAAACCTCCCCAGCCAAAAGCGCAACATATTTTAGATGAAGAACAACACTTAAGCAACATTTTAACCAGCCAAATTAAAGACTGCTTTGTTAAAATATGACTTGCGTTTTGTACTTGTAGATGTGGTAAATAAGCTGGAAGTAAATGTGGTTTACACTGAAACATTAAAATGCTAGAAAAACGCTGCTTTTATTCTATATTCATTACAGCTTATAAGAGACTAACTGATCTTTAAGGGTTTTTGTTCTTATTTTTTAATTACCAAATTATAAATGTTATATTTACACATTGTTAATGCTATATCCCAACACTACATATGGGGTACATGTTTATTAGTAAGCTGATGGATTTAATTTAAGATCATCAAGTAGATAAATGTAAGCAGCACAGGGTATATCCCAGCAACAGCTTATCCTCTATTGACTTACTTAAACGTTTCCAGCCTCACTTCATGGTCTTGGGTCTAGCATATATTTTGCCTCGTTCATTGTGCCTTGCAGCTATCCTTCATACTGTAAAACCTGCTCCCTGGTTTAACCATTACTCTGGGATATATCAGAGCTAAAATTCTTGGATGAGCTCCACATCCATTATTTTCTGCCAGCTCTCCAGATTGTGCTGCTTGCAGGGAGTGTAAAACTGCATTATGAACTGATAAACAAAGGAAAAGTGCTCCCTGCTCAGAGAAATCTCTTGAACTGCAGAGCAGTGGAATAGAAACGTTGGATGCTAGATGTATATTTGCATATCATACAGTTTTAATCATTCATAATAGCAGAAGAAGTCACCATCTGCAGTTCCACACATCTTTGAATGCTGTTTTCCAGCGAAGCAACCAGAAGACTATTCCCCTTCACTCTAACTGATTACTGATGACGGCAATGATTTCAGGCCTCCTTTGCATCTGACATTACCATGTTTCTCACATCCAGAGCATCCATATGGTTTTACTTCAGTGAAAAACTCTCTATGAGAAAGAGGTCTGTTCAGTACAGCTGTTCTCATTACAGCTGTGGTCAGTGTCACCACGATCTAGAGACATATTCAGATGTGGAAGTTGAGACCAATGGGAAAGAGTTCAATTACCATCTGAGCTCTGATCTGTATGAAACCACAAAGTAAGAGAAATGAAGACATCTCTTTCAAGGGAGAAGCACCAGCTGCCAGCTCTTTTTTCTTAATGTAGTTATACGGACCGATTAATGGAAATGAGTGAATCCAATATTGCTGTGATCTTTCTAGAGATGATGTTACTTTTTATCTGTCTTCATTCAGTTGTGTGCACATTTACTACAGCTTTTTTTACACTGCTAATGTTTGGCAGAAAACGATCCTAAGTGTTCTGAGAGCAACACTATGGGATAAAGCTAAAACTAAGGATGGGACCGTTATCCTTTATCTATATTCATGCATTAAATTAGGGATGGTAATATTTAAACATCAGCTCCTTTCTGTTTATGCATGGAAACCTCACAGGAAACTACAAAATGCTAACACATTCTCCTGTTAATGTGTTCTGTTACTGTGAGTGTGAATGGTTGTCTGTCTCTCGGTGTTAGACTGGTGACCCGTCCAGGGTGTATCCCACCTTTCACCCTATGACAGCTACGATAGGCTCCAGCACCTCCCTGAATTGGATAAGCGGAAGAATATGGATGGATGTAACATAAATAATACATTAGGAAAATAAAAATAATTATCACTAGAAACTGATCAATTAATAATAACACATCTGAATCAAAACCACATTTAACAATTGTGGAATGATAAATTGTACTGAAGATTAAATATTATAATGACTAAGACCAATAGAAAAAAAGACACCTATAATGTATAACCTATAGAAAAAGTATAAGTACGGGTAGTAAAATAATAATAATAATCAATAGAATACCAATAAAAATGAAAATAATAATAGAAACTTGATAAAAACAAGCAAAAATGAAATGGAGTAGGAAAGCCTGGCACAATAGACACATTACACAAAAATGTTTCAGTTTAGTTTTAAATCAACAAGACAAAACAAGAATTACTGCCTTGTCATTGTGTGCCTCCACCAAGCAATCTCCCCTTCTGTTCCTGAGTTACGGCATTGAATAATGACCAGAAAAGTGTTTTTGTAGAGCATTATGTCACAGTGAAGTTGACCTTTGACCTTCTGGATGTAAAATGTGATCACTTCATTTCATCCTATCAGCCATTAGTGAGAAATTGTGGAGTTAGTTTATAAATTCTTGAGTTATTACCAAAAACACCTTCAGAAGACATGACGTCACAGTAACTTAGACCTTCAGTCTTTGACTCCGAAAACCTAGTCAGTTCTTCAATGGCAAATTTGTTTACATTTGACCTTGACCATTTTCCTTTTACTACCAAAATCCAAAGTCCACATTCAAGAGGTTCCAAGAGATATTTTGGACAACCCGAAGAAATAATGCCTCTGGCCACATCTGTGTGGAAGTGAAAAAACTTCCTCAAATTGTACAAGAACATGAAATAAACACAGGGACGTCAAAGGCATGCTAAAGTCTACTTATATTTTTCTTAAAATGTTTGAGTCATTTGAACTGTTCATTCTTGCGTAAAATGGAGAATTTACTTCAGCTGTTGGAATATAATTTTCTTTCCAACCAAAAAACCCTTCATTATTTATCTGTGCTGATGTGTCACATCCTGACTAAGAGCAGTTACCGTAGACATTGTCGATCTTACTAACATCATCTGTGGAGGCAGAATTCTGCCAAATGTTCATTAGTAGGAAAGTAAATATTGCTGCATGTCAACAGTTTCTGTGGGCTGCATAAGTGTCAGGGTGGAAAATAATACAATATGTCCTAACAAAGAGGAGGAAAGGAAAATGACTCAATCCTTGTGCTGAAGAAGACAAACCTATGATCATTTAGAGGGGAACTCTGATTTTACACACCAAAGTCTGATTGTTGGTGACAGACCTCTGCAGTCTGCTCCTCATTTCGGCTTAAGGCTACAGTAGCTGCTATTCCAGTGCAAGCCTTCATTTTAAGTGAAGGACTGGTAGGACCTGATGACAATTTCACACCTGCAGATAAATAGATAGTGGAGGTGAAACTTTCCCCAGATCCAAAATCTGTCATCAGCTTGGAAGTGTGTAACTGTAATCGGGACTTTGATCTTGAGTAAGATAAACCTCCCGCATAGAGAGAAGATGAAAGGTTTAAGAAAGGCCTATAGAATTTCTTTAGTGGGCTAATTGAGGGTTTATCTATGGGAAAAATTAAAGGACAGCTGCTTTAAGTACAACACACTGTAGCTTGTGCACCTGTGCTGTACAGTATGTGCAGAAAAAGAGAAGCATTAAGCCTTTCTGCTGTTTGCAGGTTGTTTATCCTCTGATGATGATATAAACGAAATTTAGTGCAGAAGGCTGGTGTAGATTATGTTTTACCCTGTTTTCTATCTGTGTTCTGACCTTCAGGAAATCTTCTTAGAGAAGAAACAAAATCCAAACTCGCTCCTTTCATGAGTTGCTGTCCATCTGTGTTTCTCACACAGTTTGGAGATTTTTTTTTCCTTTATATGATTTCATGCCAAGATTTCCATTTTATGTGACACACCATTTGTGGGAGTGCATCTCTACATGTGGAACCAATTTGCTGCTAGCTAATGAGTTTCACAGGTGGCTGAAGTTGTTGCATGCTACACTGTAGTTGGAAACAGAGAGCAGATACTGCAGTTTGGCAGAGGTAACTGTTGCCTATATTATCACTGAGGGCACAGATGTATTAGGTTCCATGTTTACCTTTTGTTATATTGTTTTATTATCAGATGTTCTCTAACTGCTAAATTCAAATGAAATTTAAATTTCATGTGTGTGATATTTTCATCTGAGTCCAAATTGAATTACTGTTGTTGAATTGAACAAGAATTCTGCCAGAAGTATGAAAGAGACAAAGCTGGATTTTCTGGCTGCTGCTGAATACAGTGGGAATATAATGTACACTGTGTTACATACTGTATTTTCATAACTGCTGATGTGATGTTTCTGCTGGATAAAAATGGGTTACACCACAGCTGTTCGAAACCAACTGCAAAATAAAATGAATAGCTTCAGCCTTGGGGAGAGAAAAAAGAAATAAGAAGGGGAAAATAGAATATTCTGTGAGTGAGTCACTGGGTGAAGGGTGGGGTGATGTCCGCCTAGTCTCACAGCTGAGAGAGAGAGAGAGAGAGCGAGAGAGCGTGTGCAAGAGTGTGTGTGTGTGTGTGTGTGTGTGTGTGTGTGTGTGTGTGTGTTTGTTTGTTTGTTGGGGGTGGAAGGTGGGGATGCAGGGGCACCATGAGGATCGCTGGGGCCTTCTGGACCTTTGCTGTTGTTCTGAGCACAAGCACATATGATCTCACATGCACGCACATAATCACTTAATACATGCTCTCAGAGAAATATTAAAATTAATATAAACTTCCCTTTGCTTGTTTGTTGCATCTGCTGAGTGGACTGTTGTCCTCAGACTGAGGTCAATATTCACTGTGAGCTCAGACTGTAGCAAATGACATTATAAGTGTTTGGTTTTTCACCTTGGTGCATAAAAAAACTGAAACTTGTTAAGTGCATTCAAAAATTGTGTGAATAAAAGTGGTAAACTTGGCCAATTCTCAGAGCACTCGTCCTTTCCTTTTTTAAGGAGACTTTATGCTTATTTTAGGTTTATATTTTTAATCTAGGACCATACTGAACTAGCTTTTTGTAGTTCACATTTTACAATACTCCTTACTTATCCCTATACTTATGCAGCCCCTCTGCTTGTTCACTGTTACCACCAAGACACCTTTCCTTTTAAGACACCTTTCTTCTGACTGGCTCCCCCTCATACACAAAAGGCTTGAACAACAGGTGGGTGGGGCTTCTTAGCTTACAGCTAGAGCTCTCTGCTTGAAAATGCAATTTCAGGGATCAGTGGTGTGCAGTGACTGTTACAGAAAGGCAAGGCAAGACCATGCCTATTTTTATATTTCACTGGGCAAGCACTGCTCACCTTGCTTGCCCCGATGGAATATCCACTCTCTCTGACATCATACAGAGACAAGAGAAAAAAATCTTGGAAACCAAGTGTTTAAAACAATCTGAACCCTGAGCTTTTGGCTCACATGGATTACTTTTTCATACGCTGACTCATTATTTGAAACTTGCTGTGTTTAATGTGAGCTCCCACCATTGTAACAGAATATATATGGTCATTGAATAACAAGTATTTTATGCCAGTAATGTTTATAAAAGATCCACAATAAATCATGTACATCCCATTACAAGGTTAAACTCTGTGGAAACAAATCACATCAAACCCACAAAGCTCAAAGTATACGCACAGTATATACAGGCCTACAGTAACACACACTGTCAACCATTTTGCCATTTTAACACTGCCTTGAAGTACTCAAGGAAAGTATTTTTTCTATTCTGTAGTAGTTTTGACTCTATTTGAATGAAATTCATGTCCAGCTGTGGCTTGGTGTCAGCTGGTTAAGAAATGGTCGGCCAGATGCTTGATGTGTTAGGAAGTTGCAGAATAAATCATTGGTCTAGCTATACCGCGTGTGTGTGTGTGTGTGTGTGTGTGTGTGTGTGTGTCTTGAACACACATTATTAAGGTTTCCAAGGATTAGGTTTTACCTAATCTAAATGTGACAGCAGCAACCAACATTTTACTTGCTCACTTACTCACGCAGATTATAAATTATATTATATTATATTAAATAAAGATCACAGCTTGCAAATTAATAAATAAAAATAAAAAATACCTGGTCATTTTCTGGAGAACGATAGCCAGCTTTACAAATGGCTCTCTGGCAGACATACACCTGACATTTTCACTGAAACGAGAAGCCCAAACCAGATAAAACAACATTTTAGAGCAACACTGGCTGCACCACATTTCAACTGTAGAGAAATCAGATCAGTGGAAACAGGTCATTAAGACAGCTGCATTTTATAAACTTCTTGCACAGTAAAGTGGTGACGAAGAAGTCTTTTCTTTTTTGTAGCTATTAGAGTTGAAATCAGCTAATCCAAAAAATGACTGATGGCATAAAAGCAAACCACTGAACAATTTCAAACACATCCAGACATCACATACTGGTGTCAGCTTTGTTCATTTGTCTGTGCCACTTTTCAAGCTACCAGTGAATAAAAGGAAACCGGTAAAAGCAGGATATCCTCCAGGATATAATTACATGCTGTAGGCATAGAGACTCTGCCAAAACAAAATAGTTACAATATCCACTTTTTATGCTATTGTGGGTTTGAATGGATATTTCATTTTGAGGTCCTATACAGCAACTCCAGTCTATGAGTCACTTCTCAAGTGACCCACTTCTTTTTTGAGTGTGGTGTCAACTTCGTAAAACAACCAGGAACATTTTGTTTCTACCCACAAGAAATTGGTTTTCTGCCTCTGACCACTTTAACCACTTTCCTCTGCTCATTTTGCCTAAATCCTCCTGTCAGCTTTCAGAGGAAGTCTGATGACACCTTAATCTCTGTCCCACAGTTGCTTTTAAATTCCACTGCTACTCTCCCTCCTAATTGCCGCAACTTCAGTAGTCGCCTGCATTGACCTTTTCCTTCTTTACCTCGGTGCTTAAACTTGTTTTCCCTCTTGCAACTAATTTACTAAAATATTTACTTAACAGGGAAAAAGCAACCAACTGTCAGTACAGTTTTTTTTAGAAATATGCATCCAAAGGCCTCCGGTTAAAGTGTAGCTGGTTTTCAGCTTAACTATGCTCTAATTTGCAGGAATTCAGCATCTTCATCTCTCTCACATGGTGCAGTTATGTTTCACACAACGATACCTCACACTTATGCTGAAGTGAGTTGAAAAAAAGAAACAATGCTAACATGTAACTAACTGACCAAATCAATCAGTTTCTATAAAGATGCGAAGTCGCTGTTTTTGTAAGTTTGTAAGTAACATAAGATGCTCTAAATTATTAAGCAGAATTCAACGTGCAAATATTCAATAGGTCATTGTATGAACTAAAAATACAAATATGTTGCATGTGTTGCATCAAGAGAACATTCTTCTGCTAGTCTTTGGCCTAACTTCAACAACTCTGTTATCCACTGAACTTGTAGGTTCATATGTTTACATGGTTTACTCCAGGTTGCCAGTATCACCTCCCAGAACTAAGGTTTCCAAGTGCACTGCCACCCAGGGTGCACAGACATTTTTTATTTCAATGGCAGCGTAGGAATCAATGTCCTGAATGTGATTGTGTATTGTCCCACATGAAAATATTTTTGTTCAGAAAGGTTTGATTCTTCTTTTTACACCATGGCTGTAAATGGTCAGTCAGGATCTCACCATATTTTGATCTCAAGCAAGTGTCCTGCCTCCTGTATGTTCTCCCCGGGAACTATATCCTGACCAAACTGAATATTTCCAGTAGTGGGAACACTTCTGACTAAGTCTATCTCCTGTTGTGTTTCAACTATGAACAATATCCTGACCTGATTCTCATCGCTATCAAGAGTTCATATGTTAAACTATATGCTAAACTGTATAATCCAGCAGATCACAGCTCTGCTGATGAATACAAAATTTGTCTTCATGGAGATCTGCACTCCTCTTTGTGAGATTTGGTTTTGGAGGGCCAAAGTTCACCTTTATGCACAACTGGAGTTTCTGGAGGATCCTGCGTTGAGGGGTTCTTGAGACTCCAGAGACATCACCATCAAATACTTGCTTGGTGGTCAACACTGCTTTTAAAGTTTCCCTTTTAAAGTGAAAATATATATTTTTGATCATTTGGAACACACTAGATTTACTTATTGCACTTTTTGAGTTTTTCTGTTTCAAACATGTAACTCTACAATATTTTTTATGATCTTGGATTTATTCTTCTGCAGCTGCCAGGAATAAAAATGGCTTGCCCTTTTATCTACCATCTTAAGAAAGTGCATCATTTAAAACACTTATCACATGCAGAGTATATATATATATATATACAGCTCCGGAAAAAATTAAGAGACCACTCCAAAATTATCACTTTTTCTGATTTTGCTATTCATAGGTATATGTTTGAGTAAAATGAACATTTTTATTTTGTTCTATAAACTACTGACAACATAACTCCCAAATTCCAAATAAAAATATTTTCATTTAGAGCATTTATTTGCAGAAAATGAAAAAATTGTCAAAATACCAAAAAAGGTCCAGTGTTTTCAGACCTCAAATAATGCAAAAAAACAAG
>VUQI01028817.1:0-11729 GCA_015106735.1 Paratilapia polleni | reverse complement strand
TCGCTCTCATGTACATGTGTGTCTAAGCTTGTCCACATGTTGAATATAGAGAACATAAAGGGAGTCGCTTCCTCAGAGGAAACCGCTCTATGAGAATTTGTCTGGCGTGATTTTACATGTGTGTTTGGTTAAGTTGTCCTGTAATCATTGCTCTAATCATTGAACTTTCACTAAGTTATCCAGATCCAGTTAATCTCAGTTCAGGACATTTGGTGTGTTGCAGAGTTTGTGCAGTTGTTTAGCTGAATTTTCTCTTGCTACACCAACTTTAATAATGATGCTTTTGGTCTCATGGAATTTATTTTCAGATGAAATCTATTAATGTTTGCTTTTTTTAATCCATCATTTGTTAACATCAGACAAGTATATCACTTTGAGTGGTGAGGAAGATTACAAAAATTCTAGACCATTCCATATAAATGAAAAGAAATGGAATGATCTAGAAATGAAAAGAAATGCACAACCACAAGCAAAGCAAATTGTGCTTAAGGTGGACATATTATAATCATTTCCAGCTCTACATTTTTTCTTGGACTCCACTAGACTAGCTTTGCATGATTCACACTTCAAAATACTCCCCTCAGCTTGTCTACTGCCTACAACAAGCCATTTTACCTCCCTTCCCCCTCTCTTTAACCCAACTTTCTTCCGATTGGCTGCCCCTCTTAAACAGAAGGTTAGACCAGCAAGTGGGTGGACCTTCTTGAGTCACAGCCAGAGTAGTTTGCCTGAGATGACCATAATAGGGACATCCCCTCTCTATGACATCACACAGAGCCAGGAGTAGAAAAAACTGTTTGAACTGGAGCATTTAAAGCAAACTGAAGCCTGAGCTTTTAAATTTGGAATTATTTGCATTAAGTCTGACCTCATTATTGGCCATCTTTAATATGAACATCCACCATGGCAACAGTATATCTATTATATGAAATAAGGAAAAATATAATACATCCACTTTAGATACAGTTCTGAGATACTTGGCTTAATTATTTTTTGTCATATGCTACTTTACACTGCTACACAACTACAATTCAAATGGAAACCCAATAAACCCACTAAGCTGCAGCAAGAGACACTGGTTACTGGTAGTTGAAAGTTAGTACATATAAAGCACATAGGCTCATAAAGTACCTTGCAGTGCATAGATTAAACTAGTGATTTCCCACCTTTCTGGCTAGTTTGGGCCTCAAATGTCAAAAATATTTTACAAAAAAACTGTTATTAGAAAACGTTTCAAACAATGACTATACAATTATGCAGCAGAACTAATAGCTTCTTTTGGTAAATGGTAAATGGACTGGTACTTATATAGCGCCTTTCTACTCAGTTTTGTGTACTCAAAGCGCTTTACTTTTATCCTACCTTCCTGATATGTCAGTATTAACAGTATAACAGTGTAAGATATCAGTCAGAGGGGGTATTCCACATCACACTGACATTTTTAATTATATATTGTTGAAAGTACTTTTTACTATTTTGACATTGTTGTATTGCTACTTTATTAATATAATTGCAGTGCTTTTTCTCCACAATTACAAAGTTGCTCACAAAAAGAAGGCAATGATAAATGGATCATCGATTAAAGGGATAACTGTACCACACAGCAAACACCAAGGTAGATGGTTCCACCGTGGACTGAGCAGAACAGCACATGTTCAGGCGTTCTTCAACTCAAATCACTGTCGTGCTGCATCCATTGATGGATTAAAAACACAAATCTTTCTCTTTCATCCCTCTTTCATTTGTAGTGGAAGCTCCAGGCCCTGAGCTGCGCAACCCCTGCTATGCTGGGACCCACGACTGCGACACCACCGCCCAGTGCATCCCATTAGAGGGCCAGGATTTCCAGTGCCGGTGTGCTACTGGTTACACAGGAGATGGACACAACTGTAACGGTATCTATCTGTGTCTCACATAGAGACATTTCACATAGAGCGATTTCTTTTCCTGGATATACAGTGCAACGACAAGACAGTTTATGTACATTGTAGAGTGCTTCCCAGCCTTTGTTTAGTCTAATGGTGCCTCTGTCACACACATAAAGTTAAAGTCCAAGGCAGTGTGTCTGTGTTTCATCAACATCTGTCCAGCCTGTGTAGAGGGGTCAAGTACAGGCTGGATGAACTGAATCATCTGTACTGACCCTGCTTCTCTTTCCTTTCTTCTCTTTTCTTTCTCCCATTCTTGCTCTCCCCTCTTCTCTTCAAGGTCAGTTCTCTAGTTAAAAGGGACTTGCAGGACTTAAAGCTGGTGCGTGGTCTGTCATTAACCCAGCAGCAGGTCTTTGTCTCTTGCTGACAGCACTAGGAAATCTCCAGGCTCAGCCTAAATTCTCATGGATGGGCCTCGGTGTGTCTTTCAGCTCAGATAATTTATGTGTTGTTTTTCCTTGCAACACACAATGCATTTACAGTCCTGTGAAAAAGAAGGTTTTTCACAGGACTTTATGCAGTCCTGTAAGTAATCACTGAAGTAATTGTTTTCTGTATGACTTTATCAGTCTCTAACATTGTAGTGGAGGAATTTTAGCCCACTCTTCTTTACAACGTTGCTTCAGTTCATTGAGGTTGCTTCAGCTCTCTTAAGTCTTTTCTTTTTAGGCATTTGTAGTGGGCTGGTGGGCTTGTGATCATTGTCCTGCTGCATGACCCAATTTCAGTATACAGAGGCATTCGTGGTCGACTCAATGACTGCGAGATGCCTAGGTCCTGTGACTGCAAAACAAGCCCAACTGCTTGACAGTTGGCATGAGGTGTTTGTTCTTATATATGTTTCTAAAATGTATGCTGATGAGTTTCTAAAGGTAGAATGGGAGGCAGAGCCTTCAGCTTTCAGGCCCCTCTCCTGTGGAACCAGCTCCCAGTTTGGATTCGGGAGACAGACACCCTCTCTACTTTTAAGATTAGGCTTAAAACTTTTTGACAAAGCTTATAGTTAGGGCTGGATCAGGTGGCCCTGAACCATCCCTTAGTTATGTTGCAATAGACTCAGGCTGCTGGGGGCCTCCCATGATGCACTGAGCATTTCTTTCTCACTCACCTATCTCCACACTTTCAATTTGTTCATTTACCACTATTGCATTTAATCATTAGTAATTACTAAACCCTGTCTCTCTCCCACAGTTTGTTTTTTTGTCCTGTCTCCCTCTGCTCTCTTCTGTTTCCCCTCCTCCTCAACCAGATGCGGCAGATGGCTGCCCCTCCCTGAGCCTGGTTCTGCCCGAGGTTTCTTCCTGTTAAAAGGGAGTTTTTCCTTCCCACCGATGCCAAGTGCTTGCTCATAGGGGGTTATCAGATTGTTGGGGTTTCTGTCTAATATTGTAGGGTTTGTAGCCTACAATATAAAGCACCTTGAGGCAACTGTTGTTGTGAATTGGTGCTATATATATAAAATTGAATTGAATTGAATATGCTGCGTTTGGTTTTCTCCCTGGCAGCCCGTCCAAATAAGCCATACTTGTTCAGTTTTTTTCCAACTGCATTTAACATGTCAACTGAGGCCTGTAGGATGTCCACTCCTGGAAAGATTGTGGCATTGTGTTAACACACACCTGAATGCTCCAGACCAGCAAACTGCCAAAACTTCTGCTGTTATAGAGGCGCTCACACTTGCTATGATCAGTTAATCACATGCACCTGGCTGCTTCTTACCCCCTTAATTCCTATGGAAGCAGGTTTAATAGTAAATAATGTACTTAGTTTTTGTAAGAATGCAGATGTAATATAATAACATAAACAAGCATGCACACAATGTATGCATTAAAAGCACCAGCAATGAGCCCTAATTGCAGCTTTTATATGTGTTGTTAGACAAGGGATTCCTGGTTTTGTAAGTTTATAGAAAAACTGTCTCGCTTTCTTTGTCTCCCTCTCTGCAGACATAGATGAGTGCGCTGAGGGTTTGAGCACATGTGGGGATCATTCTCAGTGTGTGAACCTGCCTGGCAGCCACCGGTGTCAGTGCCAGAGTGGTTATGAATTTGGCTACGATGGGCGTACCTGTGTTGGTGAGTTTCAGTTTAGCGTAATATAATGAGATTACTAAACTCATTCTGGAAACAAGAGTTAAAGGAAAATCAGGGACCAGTGAGGTCACTGGGATAGAACATCTGTTCACCATGGACATCTGTGCAAAATATCTGTGTTATTGAGATATTTTTCTGGATAAGGGAAAACGTTTACCTGTACTGACATTAAATGTTAATTGGAAAGTCAGTGGATCACATCAGTTATTAGAATTCACCCTGAGGGGACCATGAATACCTTGGCAACAATCAATGGAACACTATCCAATAATTTAATTAGGAACCAACTATTTTGTTTCTTTCCTATATTCTTTTCCTTCTCTTCCACCTCTTTTGCAACCTCTTGCATGAACTCTGCTACCTCTGCTTCTCAGATTGTTTCATTAATTGTTGGTATCAACTTTCAAGTCACCCTTGCAGCCTGTGCACTCTGAACTGGCTTCTGTTGGTTTCATCACATCATTAGCAACAAGTGTGAACAATTTTCAGTTGTTGTGTGTTGACATCTGTGTTTTAACTGTGTTTAACTTCTGCCAACTGTGGTTACCCATACATAGACTTTACTTGGGGGGACTACATCAAATATATTTCGCAACTCATTTTGAATTTTTTAAAATTTTTTTATCTGACATCACCTGTCATCAATTTAGTGTCGGATAACCCTTATTTATAAGCTCTTATTTTGAAAGTTTTCACTACCAGCTGACCCGCTGGCCAGGTCACTGTTGCGGTGGCCCTCAGTATCATTCAGCTGCTTCCCCAGAGAGGATCTAGTCCCTCGACTGGATCAACACCACCTCCCTCATCTTGGACTGCAGTTGGCGATGGTACCTTTTTCTGCTCTGAAGATTTGAAGCGAGTCAGAGGGTCAGTCTGACCAGAACCTGCAACAGGCACAGAACTGGTTCATGTGCATTTACATCGAGCTCACTGAGGCTGCGGAGCGGAACAAGGACTAGTGTCACCAATTGCAGCCTGAAATGGTGGAGCTGGAGTTCAGGCTCACTGAATGCATCTATAAATGCTTATGTGGATGCTTATCCTTTCATTCATGCACATGTGCACTTATTCACCCATATCTGTCTTAAGTGGAGTCTAAATCTGTGGGAAACACTCCAACATGCATCATAAGTACATCAGCATGTGAAATGTGTTTTAGAGTTTTGCAGAAACTCTAAAACACATTTCACTGTGGCTTGGGTGGTAAAACGGGTTGTCAGAGGGTCGGTGGATTGATCCCTGGCTCCTCCAGTCCCCATGTCGAAGTATCCATGGGCAAGATACTAAACACCGAGTTGCCCCCGATGCATCCGTGTGAGTGTGTGTGTGAATGTTAGAAAAAGTGCTTAGGCATAGACAAAAGCATTGTATGAATGTGTGTGTGACTGGGTGAATGAGACTTGTACTAGGAAGTGCTTTGAGTGCTCAACTTGAGTACAAAGGTGCTACATAAGTAACAGTGCAAAAAGAGGTAATGAGATCAGCAAATGTGTCTTATGATGTAAAAAATGTTCAAGGTTTAATAATAAATAATATGAACTGGTTTAAGACACTGAAAATTTGTTTCAGAGAATGGACTGTTCTGAAAACACTCATTTCCATTATGGCAAATGTTTAGTTAATTATCCTCAAAAAGTTTGTCTCTGAGCTGAACTCCACAACACTCCTTCATTTACATGAAAATCTAAAAAGAAATCAACTGAAAACCACTCATCATGTAAGTTTTAAAAATCTCTGCTTAAGCTTATAAATGTGCTGTTTTTTGCTGAATCAAGCTATGTCATCCGGTCTGCTTTCACATACTGTAACTTTAATGCAAAAGCCAGTTGTAATCAGTTATATGCACACATATATTTTGTGGTAACCACATCATTCTTCCATTTTTCCTTTTCTTATTTTGTCCTTTGTGAGCTGCACTTACTGCCCCCCTGAGATGTGTTTCGGAGCATGTTGTCCTCCAAGTTCCAAAATGAGCTGAATATTTGGAAGAGACCCACTTGTTTGTCCGAGCATAGCTATAACATTTCTTCCACAGCTGCAAAAAGCTAGAAACACAGGGAGAGGGGAGGATAGATGACAAATGTGAGAACAGCACTAATGTGAGAACGAGAGGGTGAGATTAGGCGGGACGGGGGGTGAAGGGAAAGACAAATGGAGGAATGGCACAATGTGTTTGTTGCTTTGGAATGTGTGGAGGAGCAAGGTCCTGCCAGAGTGTGTGTGTGTGTCCTCCTTTCACCCATCAGTGTGAACTTTTGATGAACTTGCTTTGAGCCCTCCCTCCTTGACAAATAACTCTTTAATGTAATACTTTACATTACCTTGAGATAATAAAACTATTGATAAATCACCACTGAACTGAATAACATCTAATCAGTAGAAAGATATCACTTTGTATATCAGCGCTTATTTGCATTGGTAGTGGAGTTTCTATATCCCATTTTGAGCAGACTTCTGTCCAGTTGTGGTTGCTGACTTCTTTCTCTCCCTCTGTATTTTTTTTAGATAGAGATGAGTGCAGCGCCTCTCCATGTCACGTCAATGCCAAATGTATTAATGGACTGGGATCATTCCAGTGTCAGTGCCAGCCAGGGTTTTATGGGAATGGTTTCTACTGCTACCAGCAGGAAGGTCAGTAAAATTCCATGGACATTGTATTATGGGCTAAATCCAGTCATGACTTATAAAAAGATTACCCCTTTACGTCTAATTTGGTTTAAAGGAAAGTCATCTTTTCAGGCTATCACAAAAACTTGAATTCAACATAATTTCAACCACTGGGTGTTCATTGCAGGCCTAAAATATATCTAAATGACACGCAGGATTCATGATTAAAATCATGTTAAAGTTGGTTTAGAAGTAAAAAGTTAGTAAACATCTTGATCACATCTAGCCAAGCATGTAGACATGTGTCTTTGGTTTTTTTCTTTAGCAAACATTGTTGAAACATTGACATTGTCTCCCCTGGTAGTAGTACGATGGTAAAAACTGCACCATAGATGATGATGTTGTTGGACCATCTCTTGCAACTCAAGAAATGTTGTTCACATTATTGCAATAAAGAATGCAAAAGCATTTGTTTTTTTTAATACAACATTTGATTGTCAGTGTTTGTGTACTGACACCCAGCAAGCATTTTGACTGTGAATAACCGTCGGCCTACTGTCTTTTCTCCATATCTAGGCTTGGTTAAAAAAATGCCTCCAAAATGAAAGTTCTGTAGACATCTCAGACATGAACTCTGCCTCCCTCTTGAACATTGCCTGCCTGTCCGGTTTGGACTTTCTAGCACGGGAAAGTTTCTGTACAAGAATTGTTTTATATTATTCTTTTATCAATTAGAAAAGAATTCAACAAACAAAACATTGTTGCTGAGGGAAGAGTAAGAAAGTATCATATCACATCATAATGCTGACATTGGGGGTGCAAGGAGGCAATGTTTGTGACACATATAAGTTCACCATGCAACAAATCAGACAGAATTTCCATGCAGATTGGCATCCATCCGTCCATCCATCTATCCATTTTCTTCCGCCTATCCGATTCAGGGTCGCGCTTGGGCTGCAGCCTATCCCAGTTGTCATAGGGCGAGAAGGGAGGTACACCCTGGAAAGGTCACCAATCTATTCCACGGCTCACACAGAGAGACAGAGAACCATTCACACTCACATTCACGCCTACAGTCAATGTAGACCTCCTTTGTATACACAAATATCATAAAAATGTTGTAAAAGTAGTCTGTGTACGTGGAGTGGACATTGTGTGGCTGTCCGTATATCATTTAACCAAAATCAGTTGTCATCGGATTGCATTATGAACCTGTGGACTCTTCGGTGGTGATTAGTTAGCTCAATAGCATAAGACAGGAGTTCCAGGGCAGAGTTTATCAGTTTGACTCTCCCTTGTGACCGATTATCTTTCTTATTTGTCTTACAAGTGATATTTATTGTTCTAATTGATAAAAAGATAATATGAAGCTGTTTTTTGGATACAAACGCCCCCTTTGATAAAAAGTCCAAGTAAGACATCCAAGACTAGGCACTGAGAAAAAATGGTCAGCTGACAAGTTATTCAATGTCTAAATGTTTGCTGGGTTATTGTTCCCACATAATAGGGTGGCACAGTGGTGGAGTGGTTAGCACAGCCGCCTCTTAGCAAGGAGGCTTAGATGTAAAGGGATGTCTTTAAAAAAAAAAAAAGACTTTTCAACTTTTGCTTTTTGATGAAATTTGTATTGTTATTTGCCTACAGGACCCACAGTGCGTCCAAAGAGCCAGTGTGAGCAGCACAGAGACAGACTGCAGAGCAGAGTGGAACTTGGTGGACTCGGAGCCTTCATCCCTCAGTGCGACGCTGAAGGACGCTACCGACCACTGCAGGTGGGCACTCACTGACAGACCAGCAAAGTACATGCCTGTTATCTTGGGTCCAATGATTTACTGACTTAAAAAGAAAATCAATGATGCATTGCAGTGCCATGGCTCCACTGGATATTGTTGGTGTGTGGACAGTAGAGGACAGGAGAGAGCAGGAACCAGGACTCCACCTGGAATACCACCCAAGGACTGTGACAGACCAGGTATTAAACTTTTTTTCCTAGAAGCTAGTCTTTGATAAAAGGATTGGAGTCATGTGTAAATTAAATTTTTTTTATGTTTTGTTAATCTTTATCTCCTCAAATGAACCAGAGCGTACTAAAACTCCCTGTGAGCACCACAGAGACAGTGTGCAGACCACCAGTCCAGAGGGATATCCTATTGCTGGAGCCTATGTACCACAATGTGATGCAGAAGGACAGTACACACCACTGCAGGTCAGCATTTAATGAGTTAACTGACGGACGAGGGATATGATATTGTTTCTTAATATCAATAATAATTCTGACTGAAATATTTTAGTGCCGTGGTTCCACTGGACACTGTTGGTGTGTGGACAGTAGGGGACAGGAAAGACCAGGGACCAGGACTCCACCTGGTGCGCCACCAAAAGACTGCGACAAACCAGGTAAGCAAATAAAAAAACACACAAATAGGTGTTCTTTGTCCTCTATTCAGCTTAAAAGTGATTTATCTGCAGTGTGAGTACCAGCGTCAGCAGGTGTATGCATGTCATGACTCTCCAAGGCTTTCTAAACAGTGACCTGTGAACCCTCTAATTCGTCAACTCAGTGACATGCCAAACAGACAGCAAGTTTTATGTGAGTGTGTGTCTAACCTTGTAAGTGGTGCACTACTGAGGTCATTGGGTCACAGCCTTGGAATGCCTGAAAAAACAGGTGAGATCACTGTGAGACTGTGCAGGGTGGGAAGCTGAAAAAACACAGTACTAGACTGAAAGAGTTAGATAAACATATAAGAAATTTTGATCATTATAAAAAAAGAAATAGTTTCTGAAATTCTTCAAATAGTTATGAAGCAAATCAGTGAATATATAGCCAAAGAGCAGGGGGATTGAAAGGTTTGGCCATGAGTTTCAGAATCCTGACTGCTCTCACTGATTGCTGTCTACACATTATTATTACTTTGTGCCCAGCGGAGAGATGGGGTTACATAGTTACATAGCTTTCAGTTGATCCAATACGCTGCTCCGACAGTACTAACAGAGACTAATAGAAAGATCATATTTCTTCCATTTTAGCTTCTGTTCTCTCCCTAAATCCAGAATTCAGTTTAAAATCCTTCTCCTCACATACAAAGTCCTGAATGATCAGACCCAACCATATCTTAAAGACCAGATTATCCCCACAGAGCATTTCTCTCTCAGACTGCAGGCTTACTTGTGGTTCCTAGAGTTTTTAAAAGTAAAATGGGAGACAGAGCTTTGAGCTGTCAGGCCCCTCTCCTGTGGAACCAGCTCCCAGTTTGGGTTCAGGAGACAGACACCCTCTCTACTTTAAGATTTAAGCTTCAAACGTTCCTTTTTGATAAAGCTTAAAGTTAGGTTTGGATCACATGACCCTGAACCATTCCCTAGTTATGCTGCTATAGATTTATGCTGCTGGAGGACTTCCTCTTAAAAGGATGTTTTGCTCAGTACTTGCTCATAGGGGACTGTCTGATTGCTAGGGTTCTTTCTCTAATGTTGTTGGATTTTTACCTTACAATATAAAGCTCCCTGAAAGGACTTTTGTTGAAAGATGGTGCTAAATAAATAAAATCAAACTGAATGAAATTTTTTGTGACACTATAACTATATTGTCTGCATTTCACTGTGGAGAATTGAAATCTCCACCGTGAAATGCAGACAATATAGTTATTGTCTTAATTTTGGGATGTCAAATTTACTATTATATGTGATCAAAAGACTATGATATCCTTTTTTTTCAAGCAGATGTACTGGAGCACCCTAAAACTCACTGTGAGCACCTCAGAGACAGTGTGCAGACCACCGATCCAGAGGGATATCCTATAGTTGGAGTCTATGTACCACAATGTGATGCCAACGGACAGTACACACCACTGCAGGTATGGACATTGTAACAGAAAATTAACAGCTATTACATTTATGAATTTAAATAGCTTGAAAGAATAAGCCGTCACACGAATATGTATGCTAATTTGAATCCAAATCATTCTGATATCTATCTTTTTTGCTCCAGTGCCATGGCTCCACTGGCCATTGTTGGTGTGTGGACATCAGGGGACAGGAAAGACCAGGAACCAGGACTCCACCTGGTAAAACTTCAATAGACTGTGACAGACCAGGTGAGAAAAATATGTTAAAATAAAACAAATAAAAATAACTAAAATTTGTTTTGTGGCTGTCATGTTTTACTGTTACACTGTCATGAGCAAAGCATGATTTAAATAAAAATACCATACACACCCTTGTGCTTGTAGTCCGAAATGATCCCTGCTAACGTTTACCTTCTCTTATAATTAAAATCAATGATTAAATTTTCAGATGAGCCAGAGCGTCCTAAAACTCACTGTGAGCTGCACAGGGACAGTGTGCAGACCACCACTCCAGAGGGGTATCCCATACCAGGAGTGTTTGTACCTCAGTGTGATGCTAATGGACAATATACACCTAAACAGGTAAATTATTATTATTATTTTTAACAAAGACAAGTAATGTCTTTAGTCTATCTTTGTCATTCCTGTTCTTATTGTTTATTACAGTGTCATGGTTCTACTGGATATTGTTGGTGTGTGGACAGTAGGGGACAGGAAAAACCAGGAACCAGGACTCCACCTGGTTTAGCAGCTGTGGACTGTGCCAAAGAAAGTAAGGCTGCTGCCCAAGATTTCACATACATATAGGTAGTAGTATTGAGTCTCAGCTAAATGGTAAGCCTGAAGATGAAGCCATATGATGAATGGATGATAATAAAGAATGCACAAACACTGTGGAGCTTTCTAAATGAGTTGTGGGAACCTAGCCAGAGGAAATCCAGAATACAAGTACAGCTTAAGAAAGCCAGCGACAGTAATGGTCAGCTTTAAGTGCTTTGCCAATAGAGCTGAGATATCAAGAGCGGAGAGGAAAAGTAGTGTTCTCACAAGTGGTACTTCAAGACGTCTCATGAAAACAGACATCTGTACAAACCTCCAATAAGTGCAACCAGTGAGGGAGAGCTCAGTATTCCCTAAACCTCTTAAAAGGCTTTAAAAGTAGAAAGCCAATAAAAGCCTTCAGACGTCAGAGAATGAGAGAATATTCAAGCACTAAGACGTCCATCAGGACGAGCATGAGGTGAGGTCTT
>VUQI01028815.1:0-18298 GCA_015106735.1 Paratilapia polleni | reverse complement strand
CAGTCTGAGAGCGAAGTGCTCTATTGGGATAATATGGTACTATGAGGTCTTTAAGATATGATGGGGCCTGATTTTTTTAAGACTTTGTATGTGAGGAGAAGGATTTTAAATTCAATTCTGGATTTAACAGGTAGCCAATGAAGAGAAGCTAATATGGGAGAAATATGGTCTCTCTTTCTAGTCCCTGTCAGTACTCTTGCTGCAGCATTCTGGATTAATTGAAGGTTTTTCAGGGAGCTTTTAGAGCAACCTGATAATAGTGAATTACAATAGTCCAGCCTAGAAGTAATAAATGCATGAACTAGTTTTTCAGCATCACTCTGAGACAGGATGCCTCTAATTTTAGAGATATTACGCAAATGCAAGAAAGCAGTCCTACATATTTGTTTAATGTGCGCGTTGAAAGACATATCCTGGTCAAAAATTACTCCAAGATTCCTCACAGTGTCCCTACAGACAAAAGTAATGCCATCCAGAGTAAGTATCTGGTTAGATGTCATATTTCTAAGATTTTTAGGGCCAAGTACAATAACCTCAGTTTTATCTGTATCCAGCGTCATACGCAGAACTGATGTAAGACTATCAACAAAATGATCAACCTCTGTGGGAGAGAAGTTTAGGTAGCTGCTCTGCATTGTGTTGGCACATGGCATTGAAGAGGATAAAAGTGGAGGAATTACATCCTTAAACTTAGTTCAACTTCAAGTTATTTATTTATTTACCGGCAGCAGTGCATATGGAAAATGAGCTTGTCTACGTGGAGGGGTTTGGTTACGACAGAAAAAATTATGTGGTGGATGTGTCAGCAAACACACAGGAACTATAATTTACTTTTCTTAACTTTTTTTGGGTTCTTTTGTCTACAGCAAAATCTTGTGCATTTAGACACTCTTGAAAAAAGGCTGTAGGGTTTTTTAGTGAGTGCCCAACCCTCGTGCAATTTCTACTGTAAAAGAACAAATATGGTGTCAGTATCTTAACAAACACAGTAAAAGAAAACATGTTTGTATGGTTTATGTGAGTGTTTTCACTGTATGTGGCTGCTGCTGAGTCCCAACTACCAGAAAAGTTGTTCCTTGTACACTGGCCCAGTAAGAGAGTTTTGGGGTTTAATGTGGCTGGTTTTATTTACACACTGGGCAACTCACCCCTTCTTTTACTCCTTTCAAGGGGGAGAAGCTTTTCATAGGACTAATTGGAGTGTGCAAGCCATCACAGCTGAAGTGCTCCCGTAGGGCCTCTCTTTCAATTTTTTCTCTTTTCTTGCCTTCTCCCCTCATCCAACACCCAGGCTTTTATTATCATTTGCCATATCAAGTAAACAACCTGTTAGTGTAAATTAGGGTCCAGTGAGTGATGAAGCGACACATCCAAACCCTCCGGCTTCCCCCGTCTCCCCTCTCCCTCTCCGTCAAACTCTTACTATCCCTTTGAGCTCTTTCCTCTTTTGTGCCCCCATCCTCTGTTCTGCGTTGTGTGGCACGCAGCCTTTTCAAAGACAGTGGTAGTGATGGTGGTGGTGTGTGTATGTGTGGATGTTGGGGGTTGAAATGAAGATTGAAGCAGACAAAAAAGCCCTGGCGCAAGCTTGAGGTGGAAATTAATAATGATAAAAATAATTACTGCCCCACTCCACTCGCCCACTCCTCCCCGACCTAGTTTTCATAATGGAGAACGATAGCCCCCAGTCGCACTCTCTCTCTGTGTGTGTGTGTGTGTGTGTGTGTGTGTGTGTGTGTGTGTGTGTGTGTGTGTGTGTATTAGTACATCTGTGTGTACACATAGGGGAAGGGGCTGCAGAATGGCCATGGTGTAATAGATGTAGGACAGGACCTACATGAAGAAAACAGATCATCAGGTTCAGGGGTGTGAGTTTTTGTTACTAAAGACTGCTACAGGTAACAAATGGCTCTCCTCGAGCATGCTACTGGCTTCATACTCTTTTGGTAACATCAAAAACCCTTGTTCTAGTGTTCATTCCATCTTAGAGCTAAAGATTCTTCATTTTATGCAAATGTATTTGTGAGAGTTTGAGCACTATGGGCACATGTATTCAGCAGGTGAGGGCAGTTTTCCTGTAGACTTCTATACAACTACGAGTCTTTTTGCAACCAGAGGAGTTGCCCCCTTCTGGCTATTAATAAGAATGCAGGTTTAGGGCACTTCTGCATTGGCTTCACTTTTCAGATATAGCTGTGTTCATCTTTTATGTACAGTCTATGATTTCAACCACACTGGCTATTGTAGTACCTGTGATTGCAGTAAGAGGGGGATGCTATCTCTAAAGTTGCTAACAAAGAAACATAGTTTAAGCTTGAAGCTTAGAAGTTTCACAGCTACAATATAAAACATAAAACCTGCAGTTAGTAATGCAGCAATCTAAACTCTGAGTCCCTCCCTTTTTTTGAGAGGTTAGATGGGAATAATCACTTAACAGAGGAGCTAAGGGTTGTGTCAGAGTCTCTCTTTTCTGTTTGTATATCATAATAAATAATGATAATGAAGAATGGCCCAAAGTTATTTATAATAGCTTAACACGGTAGTTAGAATTTAATGTTAAAAGTAAAGTTAAAAAATGTCCACATGATAATATATGCTAATGATAAAAATATTCTATATGTGTTTGCTTAATCTAAGACTTTGTTCATAAATACGGAGAAAGCCTGTTTACTTTATGAGTGAAGTTACGTTGACAGGAACTTGCTTTCCTCCTTTTCCTGGGTGCAAAAAATCATTAGCTGCTGTGACCAATTAAGAAAGTTTGCAGGATCAGTGGTACCAGTGGAAAAGTGATTCTGGAGCCTTGGCTAGAAACCCCAGATTTTTATTTATTTATTATTTTTTTTTTTTTGCTTGAGTCCACTGTATGAGTAAACCCATTGTGTCAATGCAGTAGTCACAGTGAAATGAATGAAAGGACTCTCACACAGTGCTTTTGTCTAAATAAGTGGGGCTGATTAAAAATAATGAGCTGCGTGGGTTGTCAGTGTACCGGTCATGTAAACTATACTGTGGAAAGAGCAGCCATCCACTTCATTATTTGTGTTGCAGTATCCATCTAGGGTATAAACATGTTTTTATATAAACCAAATCAAGAGGTTACACTTGATGAACTTTACAGTTTTCTGTTTACTCAAAACCATTACCCCCATCCTGACCCATCAATGCTTTACTGGAACCTCTTTGAGGGATCCAAAAAACATTTTCTTGGTTTCTTTTTGCTTTTGCACTCTCTTGTGCCAAAAGTTGAGAAATAGCATCTCAATACAAGTCACATAGCAGCACAATATAATCTGACTTTTGTCAGGAGAAAGGGGTACGTCTTGTTTATATATTCACACATTTCTTTTTTAAAAACACTTTTTTTCCTTTTTGATAAAGAATCAAAGTCAAAACTATAAAGTTAAGGCATACATTTTTCAGCGTGGGCTTAAGGCTGGAACTGCATTAAGGCGTCATTTTGTGCAAAATGCTATCGAAGCTGCACCCAAGAACTTAAGTTCTAAAAGAAATCTCACCAGTGAGTTAATGCGTTTAGATTAATTAAAAGTGCTTCATTAAGCCAACACGGAGCTGATGGGTACCTGCAGACTGTTTGAGAGGAACAGCATAGGAGGACTGTGATAACCTCTGATCTCACTCTCCAGTCTCAGCAGACCGGTCCAATGAGCTGACCTTGTAAAGCAACTGGGGAGGGCACACACTGTTTCTGAAAAGTTGCTGCCTTCCATTAAGTCACTGCACTGTTTCTTTTCTTTCCGATTGCTGGTCTCTCAGTTCTGTGGTGGACATGCTAAAACAAATACATAACATTACGGTACACCTGTTCATGGTTGCTGCTCTGCACTTTATTTATCCTTTTAATGTGTCGTCCCAGCAGTGGTCTGCTCACATGATTATCTTGGATCCTATATGAGGAAAACTGTTGTTTTTTTTTCTGTCACCACACAGCTCTTTAAGAGTTTTTTAATGGTTTTGAGAGAGAGAATCGGTTCTGTGTTATTTGTCCACGCATAAAAAAAAATTAAAAAAAACTCAAACACATGATCTCATCTGGCATGAACTATTCCCGGTGGAGAATTAACTGCGAAAGAATTAAAAGATTGTGAGGAGAGCCCTGAATTTATGAGGGAAAGAAGGTTTGTTGTTCAAGCCTGACAGTATAGTTTGTATTAAGCTTATTTAAAATGATGTCTTTTTTTCCCTTCATTATCCGGCTAGAAGTAACTGTAGTTGAAGCTTCTCTGAGATTTCTAGCTTTGTCTGACAGGTTTTTGTAAGTAAATATAAATCAAACTGACCACTGTAATAGAAAACCAAAAATTGAGTGAAGCTTCCCTTTAAAGTTGCATAATATTTGTCTTTTTGCCCAGCTTTCTTGGAAGTCTGGACGGCTATGTGGATAAACATGCTGACTGGAGCTGCTCTGTGAGCTGCAGCAGCCCTGGCAGGTGAATAACTTCTCTTGAGCCAAATATAAGTCTTTCTTTATATCAGCATAGAGATAACAAGAAATTGATAGAACCACATAATGTGTGTCTTTGTGTGTTTATCTGTATATAGGAGTACACATTCATTTTTATTCGGTGTGTAACTGTATTTTAATCTGTGAATGTGCATATGGATGTAGACGTGTGTTTGTCTGATCCAGGGTTTAGGCTGTGAGAGCATCTGCCTATGCTGGACTGGTTGTGCGCTCCTGCTGCGGGTCAGTCAGGCTTTATGGACATGAGGCTGCTGAGAGTGTGTGTGTGTGTGTGTAGCTTGCTGGCCAGGGAGTGTTTATGTCTGTAATAGGCACTTAACCACAGAAACCCAGCAGCCAGCTAAAGAGAAACACCAGAGGAAATACTCCGTGGTGGTAACAACAACTTCTTTAAGTTCCCCCCTTTATCATAATAATTTATTTCATGTTTTTCTCTCTCTCTCTCTCTCTTTGGCTTTGTGCCATGGAAGGAATTGTGCAGCCACTGGGACCTTTTTTGTGTTTGTCATGTATCTGGAAAATGTTTTTGTCTCCACAAGGTCTGCAGAAAGAATGCTTGTGGGGGGGTTGGTGGCAAAGTGTATCATTTACACACAGAGCAAGAGATAGATGAGCAGCGAAAGAGAGCCGCGTGGCTGAAATGCAGGTTGTTTGTATTTATTCTCGGGTGAAAAAGGAAAGAGGAAGCTATGCATATCCATTGGTTGGTGCTGGGATAATGTAGAGCAGAACGGTGGCGCAAGCTAGTCTGACAGGGGGAAAAAAGTTGGAGAATCTTGTGGAAAAGGAGATTCTCATGGAAAACCCATGAAAAAGCAACAGAGGAGAAGAAGAAAAACAAATCTGAGCACTTCTAAAGATGAGAGAAGAGAAAGAGAGGTACAGGGTTGGAAAAAGAGGGAGAGGGAGATCGGGGGGGGGGAAGCAAAGTGGGAGAGCAGCAGAAAGAGAGAAAAGGAAGGAGAGGGAGGTGAAGAGAGCTTAATAGGGAGGGAGAAAGGAGGTGTGATAGTGGGTGGGAGAGGAGGAGACAGTCTGGTGGATGGGCAAAAAGACAAAGGAAGAGGAGAGTGAAAGGGATCTGTCAGAGGGCTGGTTAGGGATGAAGAAACTAACAGATGCATAGAGATAAGGCCGCCAAGGTCTCAGGAGAGGGACACAAGAGTGCAATATGGAGTAACGCAGTGGTTTAGTGAGGGGTAAAGAGGAGGAGATAAGAGAGGGGGAGAACGAGATTAAGGAAAAATTCAGAGTGATAGACTGGCAGTGAAGAGGGAGGAGAGAAGAGCTGGATGAGAGAGAGGAGGGAGGCCGTCTTGTAGAGCGCATACAGCACGCGTGGAGCTGGTGTTAGAGCGAACGAGAGACAGAGAGAGGAAGGGAGGGAGGGTGGGAGGAGAGAGGGAAACAGAAGGAGGGGGTGAGGTATTTAAACGCCGGAGCAGGACAGCACAAGCGAAGCTCTGAACTCCCCGAGAGTGGAGGTAGGACAGGGAGAGGAAGCAGAAGAACAGTTTTCTTGACGACCAAGCCCACACACTCAGACACAGAAATATTGCACATACAAGCACACACAGACGTGCACACTCTCACCCACGCACTTTTGGACTTTCGACTCATCTGTGGACTCCAAAACCTGTCCTCTGGAGCTCTACGCACGCCTTCCTTGCTCCCAGTCATCACTCTCCTTACCTCTTCACCCACCTTCACTCCCTCAGCCCCTCGCTTGGTGTGAGGGCAGATGGCCATGGTGCGGGCCTCGCTTGGGGGTGCTTTAGGCTATGCCCTGCTTGCCCTCGTCCTGGGGAGCAGCAGCAACGTGGATTTCGGGGCTCCCCCTGCGAGCTTCTACCCCCGTTTCAACCCCTTCTTCTTCCTGTGCACCCACCACGGGGAGCTGGAGGGAACCGGGGTGGCAGAAGGTGGGGGAGAGGTGCTTCTCACCCTCCAAATTACAGGCAACCCCACCACCTACACCCCTGGACAGGAGTATCAAGGTGAGCACACCCCCTATGGTGTCCACTTTTTTTCTGCATGGAAAAGAGAATGGGATCTTTTGTTTCAGCACTGTTGATGTCAGTACTGAATCACTTAAAACAGAAATGTTTTGAATTGATAAAATTGTAATTTTTTTTTCTTTAGTGAAAGAATTTGATTTTAAAATTGCATATGTGTTCTTGATGATTCGATTCTAAATTTTACAAAAATGTAATATGCATACACTTTAAATCAGGAAATAAAACCAACTTCTTGAACAAGAATTATACACACTGTGGGTACAGTTAATACCTTTTCTGCAGGTGTTTTGTGTGGCTGTTGTGTGTTCATATGGGAGTTAGCAGGTTCTGTGAGGTGGCTGTTGTTGGAAACCAGCATTTATGTAACTGTAATAAATAGTGATGCTGAGTGGGACTCCTCTGATCCTGATGCTCCATGTGTAGGTGGCTTCTCCACAGGACTAACGGCGAGATCCCTCCAAACTGAATGAGAGTGAGAGAGTGTGAAAGCTGCGAGTGCGAACGGACAAACGGAGCACCACAGAAAGAGATGCTCTGACTGATAGAGAAAAAGATTAGGAAATCAGTAAATCATTCTTCGACTGTAAGAGGAGACAGATATTTGTGTCCCCTTTCCCACACTGATGTGCTGGCACCTGGTCCTGGAAAACAGATCCCCTCTGACCTCCCAAACTCTGCTCACTCACTCTCGCCTTACTTAACATTGGGGACAGTGACCCTAACAGGCCACCACAGGCTGACTAAGGTTACATTCCCACGCAGCTATCCTCTTCACTAAGACTGGATGTATACACATTTTATTGACAAGGTATAATTTCCTAAATATACATAAATTGTGTGCATCTTCTCCATAGCTGTTATTACCCTGTTGCTGTTGTGTTTCATGTAATTTCATATGACAAACAGTTTAATTTAATACACTGCTGTTAACAACTGAATCCAATTATCATGACTCCTGATTTCAAAAAGGATACATACAGTGGAGTTTGTGTAATTGTACAGAGAAGGAAAAGGGCAGGAAAACAGAACAGGAAAGGAGAGGAGTCTGGATGAAGCAGCATTATTCTCTGTCTGAAAATAACAGCCCGGATCAACCCTTCAGTCAAGCACCTTTAACTGGGGCCGGGCTTGTAGGGAGAGCGGGTGGGGAGAGATTTGAATAACGAGCTGGTGGATGGGAGGGAAAGAGCGCACAGAGAGGTTTAGATAATTAGCATTAGAAATGTGGTGGACTGGGAGGAGGGAGGGATTTAAATAGGGCCATGGCTGGGATCGGATGGAGTAGGGGGAGATTTAAATGACGATGAGAGGACTGAGCCGATAAGATACCAGCAGCAGGGCTTGCACAGAAAAATGACTGGGTTCCAAGCTGCTCACTTCTTTTTTTCCCCTCTGCCCCATGTTTTGGCACATGACAGCAGGTCATTGTTACATTTCTAGGGCTTTGACTGAGTTTGCTTGGGGATGGAAGGAAAAATGGCAAGTGAGCAAGTGAAATGCTGCTGGCTGTGCGCATAGTTGTGCAATCATGAGCAATCCCAGTCTCGTCTCTTTTCCACCTCTCTCATCCTTTCAAACCTTGATGGTTACATCCATCCTTACATGTTCTTACCACAGCCATTGCCAGGCTCATTGTGGCAGGAATTGAGTGGTTTGAGGGCTACACATATGCAGCAGTTGGACTGAGGATGGGCATTTATCTGCCTGCCCTGCTGAACGTAGAGTGATAGAAAAAGATAAAAATTACGTCCTCTCGTGATGTGATGGAACGGGCAAAGTGTTTTCTGGAAATAAGCTTGTGTATTAAAGTATACTTCTGTTCGTGGTTTAACCTCAATTATTATTTTTTTTCTCTTGTTTTTTTATGTGCTCTTTGAACCTTGGTTTTGGATTTGGTTTAATCTTCTAAAGCAATGTGTGATATAACTACTGAAAGAGCTGCATGTGGAAATGGGGGTGGAAAGTATTAGAGATTCTGGCTGTTTGCTTGTTGAAGGAGCTATAGAAAAGAAAACTGAAGGAAGACCGTGAAGGAGACAAGAGACCGTTAGTGGAGGGAGGTAAAGTTACAAAAAGGAAAGAGATAGATGACCCTTTATAAAAGAGACAGGAGGTGAGTTTCTCAGTAAACTACCTCAGCATTTGGTGCAGAGTAAGAGGAAGATTCAGTGTGGCCGTACAGTAATTGAGTTTCCAACCTGACCTAACTGCCTCTTGCTTCTCTGTTGCTTTTGAGTGATAAGACCATGTGTGGGCAGTGTACTTTGAATGTGTAGACAAAATTACTGTGTTTAGCTATTAGAATGAAATGACCAAGAGAGGCTGAGAAATGTTTGAGAGGGTGGGTGTATTGGCAGGGTCACGGTGGACAAAACTGAAATATTGCACTGTAGAGACATTCTGAACTGCTTGGAAACAAAAGGGGAGAAATGAAAAGATTTGTTGAGAGTTGTGTGCTTGCATTCAGACTCTAGGGTCACTTCTTATACCAGACAAATGGAAACCAAGTGTGCACATACTGCCTACATAGAGCCTTATCTTTTAGTAAAGAAAAAAAAAAAAGTAAGGTCACACTGGGATTTAAGCCTGTCCTCTAAATAACCAAATGACCCCTTTGAACCACTTTTGATACACTCGGGAAGCAGCTCTTTATTTCAGTAATGTTAAAATATTTTTTCATTCGGTGTCTGGCCTCTTTTAACGCTGCTCTGGGAATCAGAGATGGTCTCCATACAGCAACCACATGTTTATAAGAAGCAACATCAGAATACAAAACCCAGAGCCCTGTTTCTAAACACAGTTAATCAGGGAGAGCTGTTTTGCATTTCTGTTGTTTCTCGTCACCCTGCTGTGGAAATCTTGCATGTTCATCTTCACAGATGAACAATAACATTAAGAGAGCATGGCAACACAGCAGTGAGAGAACAGGAACAGACAAATTTTTATCCAAACAGAACATTAGATTCAAATCCCAAGTCAAGAGGACATCATTCCACTGTATTATAGAGTATTCAATTCTTTATTAGAAAGCACAATGGAAAAGATTGGTGAGGGAATAGAAGAGCTGTGTGGTGTCCTCTGAAAGTCAGTAAAGAATAGCCAGACAAATTGAGGTGTATGGGTAGAAATGGGGCCAGTGAGATTGATTAGGGTCCTTGTCATGTCAAGGTGTTTTTACCAATTTGTATTAATAGTTGTACACATGAAAAAAAAAAGCTACAGTTATGCTTATAATACCAACAACTTTTTGCATGGACATCTGTGTTTTGTTTGTGTCAATTACACAATTTCATTTGTGGTATTTAGAAAGTGTGAGAGAGTTGTCTGGGGTTTGAGTATGCTTCTATATGCACAGTTATTGATGTCATTGTAAAGCACTGAGCCACTCACACAAGCCCCTGATGAGGCATGCAGGTTCCAAACAATATACAATGCTATTTTTCAGTGTTGCTCAGGAGGCAGAAGGACAGGAGGCAAAACAAGAGAGCTGCTTGGAGAACTAGTTGCCAGTAGATGCTGAAACAGCCTTTCCTAATCTGTCTATGGTTTGGTCCACGGACCTTTTCCATGTGCAAATGATTGAAGAAGCCAGAGAAACAGTCAACATTTCAAGGAGATTTGGACATTGCCACTAAATGACATTCTTAATGGGAGCTTGGAGATAAATTCATTCTCACAAAATACCATCAGCTCATGCCATGATAACCTATCAGATTAGACATAGTGAATTACTTCAGCAGCTCTCCTGCCAACCACCAGAAACAGCTCATTGTGCCTTGCAAAGTGAAAGAGGCCATTATCTATCTGCAAAGTTGATTGCTCGTCATGGTTGGGGGAGTTTTTCTGCGAGTGTGCTGTTGACTGATGTCTGCAGAACAACATGTTGAATTGAAGGTCACAGGCACAAGGCCCCAGAAGGGCTGTAGAAAAGCCAATATTATCTTACCCTACACCAGAATATATAAGTAAAACCACAGCAAGCTGTCTTGGAAACACAGGGTCCATCTTTAGACTTGCCAAACAGGCACCCACCGGCTTTAGATAGAATGCCCAAATGACATCAATCTGCTGTGACTACGGCAGCCATTCGGATGTCACCAGCACCTTCTGCAGTACTTAACCTCTGAGGGGCTGTTGAGTGTCTGTTTTCTGACCTCTGACCACTTCTTGTCAGTGCTGCATTGTTCTGAGTTCTGTTCCTGAGAAGATTAGATTTGGTTGGTGTACCACCTTTTTCGGTCCACCTTACATTTCTGTTCCTCTTAAATGTAATATTTTGTATTTATCAATTTAAAAGACTAAGAAAACTTGAAGCATTTCTTACAGTGGAGCAAGCATTGGTCAGTGAACCATCTAAAGACTGTCCTAGTTTTTATGCAGACATCCAGTTTTGGGAGCAGCGAAAACGTGGGCAAGACTGAGGAAAGAAGTGAGGGGCTAGGGGCTAATGGTTTAATAGGGCTCTCTTGTGAGCAAAAAGCAACATGCGGACAGCACAAGCACTTTCAAGTGGTCCAAACCCGTGCATTCATTAGCTTCCCAGCCCTTCAGCCTCTCTGCCTCCTGCTGCTGTGTTTGAATAGGTCACTTCACTGGGTAGAGAGAAGTGTGTCAAGTGTATTACTATTTGTATGGGCTTTTTGGGTGTGTTTGGGTGTTCTGCCTTTGTGGACACTGAATGATAAACCATTTAAAAACCATTGTACTCTCTGAGATATGCCAGTTTCCTTTATATCAAGGAGCAGATGGGCGAAAAATGAGAATGGATATTCATTGGGAATCTTCCCTTTGTCACACATGCACGCCTGGCCGTGTGCACAGCACTCAGCTCTTAGTGGGTGATCCATCATGACATAGAGACAGGTCAGATGTTCCGCTGGCTAAACACAAATGTCCTGATCAGCGGGCTATTACAATTCTTTGTGGTGATGTTACAAAAGGGTATCGCAACATAAGTTAGTATTTTCCTGCTGTCAGGTGCTAAATGGCTGTGTCGAGATGCTTTCTTATTGATGTTCTTGAGCTATTATAACATACTGTACAAACCCATGACATTGTAGTAATAGCAATAAACTTGCAGTGACAGACACACTTCTCTGTCGCTGCCTTTGTTTTTTTTTTATATAAAGAGTCAATGAAGGCTGCAGCAGAGAAATTCAAGCCGTGATCGGTGAGATGGTGCAGATGCCACCTATATGCTACATTTCTAGAAAATTGATTTACTGCATCAGAGCACAGAGTATCTCCTTAGATAACAGTTACATTGTTAGTCGTTGCCTCACTGGTGCCAGAATGATGCCAGCATGGTGCCAGGTGTGGTAGAAAAACTAAAATTGAAGGCAGTGAGTGGATCCCTGCCAGGCAGAGGTGCATGCCTGTGCCAGTCTTATCTGGGCAAGCGGGAAGGAGCTGCTACATTTTTTTTTTTTTATTTTCAGTTTCCTCAACGGATTCATTTCCCAGCCAAAACAAGAAAGCTCTTAACAAGCAAATGCGAGTTGTGTTTTCACTAACTTTCATGAGTGGGCAGACGAGTGGCTGTAAGTATTTTCAGGATGCTGGAGTGTGTGCTTGTCTGTTGGGGGGTTTGCCTGATTTGGAGTGTCTCTACATTGATAATACAAGCTGTGATGTGCAGAAGCTGGGTTCCCGTTGTCCTAGTGTGTACTTGCGTGGTGCGTTTCCCTTGTGTCCCTTTCTGATGTGTGTAGGTTTATTTTCTAGACAGCACAAATATCAACATATTCCACCCCTGGCACACATTTGGCAGCATGTAAACCACTGCAAATATAGTGACATTATGAGTTTTTCCACCTTTGATGCACAAAGCATTTAGCAGCAGGCTTCATGGTGTCTTACTCAGGGTCTAATGGTAAACAAAACTAATGCAGTCACAGTTTGGGAAGACTATGGCTGTACTTTATGACCATGTTTGTTGTTTGTTTTTAAAAACAACAAACATTCAGACATGTCTAATTTACTATAATTCTTACCACAACTATTAAGACACAAGACAAGAAAAAGTACAAAAGAAATGTGAAAAAAACCTTTAAGACATGTGCCGCATTGTCATAATTAACCTGAATAAACTCTTAAAGTCAACAGAGCTGCTTCGTTTTTAGAGCTGCATAAAATAACTGCACTCTTCCTCACTTTCTGTCAACACTGAGGAGTGTTGCAAAAAGTTTATTTATCGATTTTGGAATAAACTTCATTGATTTCATATGGTTGCCTTGACACAAAGCCTGTCACCTCAACTCACACATCTCTGCATGTGTTTTCTTTGATCTTTGGATCTTTGGTGGTTCTTTTAGGATGTTGGCCTGCTACTCTTTGTCCAATATGATGTCTTCTTTAATGACTTTTCTTCACGTGATGTAGGAAAGTTTATGCATTTATTTAATCAGAGCAGATGTTTTGCCAAATCTAGATCACAATACAAGATCATCTGATAACCCACCCCTGGTTGGGACTTGGCAGTTACCTTCAGTGTGAGGTGCACAATGGTGGCCAGTCTATTGATCCGTGCAGTGTGAACAGAGGGGTTGCGGGTTCTGGCAGCACAAAGGCAGATTCAAACATGTTGTGTGAGCTAATACAAGATTAATAAAAATAATTAGCAATAAAAATAAATAGCAATCCCCAAAACTGCCAAACAACCTTCACAGAAAAACAGCAGCTTTTGGAGATGTGCAAGTTAAAATGCAACCAGCATGGATCTGATAAAAAATGTATCCAGATAAAGCAAAGGATAGAAGTAACTGCAAAACTGCACCGTTTGGGAAAATTTGGAGGGAACGTCAAAGTCTGATGGAATCATCAAAACTCTGAAGTGTTTAGGTGATTTTTGAATTCAAATTTAAAGAAATCTTTTTAAAAATTATTTAAGCGACAGATGTGGATATTTTAGCAGAAAGGATTTCAAGTACTGCTGAGGAGAAAATTGAAGCCTTTCACTTCCATTGAGGACATATTGTATGCCATGAAAAGCAAAAATTGTTTTGTTACAGTAGGTGAAACATCGAGGAATCTTTCACTGCAGCTGTTTCAGTTGAATGTCAACCAATGAGCAGACTGACTGGTCGACCTTCAGTTCTGTCTTTAGTGACATTAGTACTGGATGTCAAAAACATTTTGCTATCTCTTGTCATTTAAAACACAACTTCTTTGTGCAGAATATTTTTTCTTGACAATTGTCCTTGCTCATTAAAAAAAAATGCCATTTGCTTTGACATTTAATCATCAAATACAGTTATCTAATGTTTTTAGAAGTGAAGTTTAATTGTGTAAATACTTCCTGGGGCAACTGCATGTTTCTATGATAAACTATAATGAGAAACAGAGTGTCAACTCACAGAGCCAGCATACTCTAAATCCTGAGGGTGGGAGGATATCAACCACACTGTATTTACTGTCAAGTCTTTTTTTTTAACATAAAACATAAGTGACACACCCTTCTGCGGTCTATTTAAGTTATTTTTATTGGCACAATACAGTCCCCTCTCCTCTGCCTCTTTGATGTTTACTTTCAACTTACAAGTGGTTGTAAATATATTTACTAAGTTTATTTCCTTCTTAGAAGTGTCAGATAACAGGTCTGCACATACATTAAGAGCTCTGTGTGTCTATGCAAACTCCCCATAACAATCTACCTCACTGAACCTGTGTTCTTTTTCCTCAAGGGGTACCAAGTGGCTCAAAACTGGATTTTGAAAAATGATAAATCCTTCTGTTGTTCTCTTGGGTTGGTTTACCAACTGCTGTCAGTTCTGCTGATGGCCCCTTCCTTTAAGAGAATGGGGCTCCTGTTAGAGGACTGTGTACCTCCTCCTCCTCCTTCTTCTCCTTTTGCTCTAGACCCTCCTCCTGGCAGCTTCATTGAGAAAACTGTAATCCCTGCTTGGGGGGCAGTGTGTCGTCTGTGCTGATAGCATTCAGAGGGACTTGTAGCGCTCCACTGGGCCCACTACATAGGAGGCGGCATGGTGCAACTGGCTGGGTGCTGGGCACACGCCGTGTGGCACAGGCGGATTAGCCCCAGCCCTACCCCCCTTTCAGCACCAGTCTCCTTCAAACAACTATCCCACTTTGCCCAGAAAGACACAGCAGGTTTCTGGCAGAAACAGATTACAGATTGGCACATCCAAAAGCACATCTTTCCTGAAAATGCTTCCCTTATCTCATGTTTTTCCCAAATATTTAACCTCAGACCTTCAGCCTCCATGGGTCCATGTGTCATCAGTGAGTTCTGACTCAAGATTGAAACTTCCACAGAGCTTCTCCACAACAACAAATAACATCTATTATACTTTTGGTGGTGTATCGCCTAAATTTGTGAAATGCAAGCTTACTTTAGTCATTCGCTTTTCATCAGTTGTATCTGTTTAATTTTGTCAACAATCATTAAGAAAAGAATGTTTTTAAAATCAGTCCCAACAGATAACAGGCCTGTAAAACATTGAATATCAATGAACCAGTGACATATTTTTTCAAGATAAAAGTAAGTCTCTTTCTGCCAAGGAATACCCAGTTGAGCAGTGTGTCTTACACCTCAGTGGATCAGGTGTTTGATTGTATCTTGCTTGTCAGGGAGAACTGGGAACTGAAATCAAGAATGGTAGAGGTCTAGACTAAAGATTAAGTGAGACCTCACCTTCCCAACACAATGTACTCGAGGGAGACTGACTATGTCCAATAAAAAAAGACATTGTTTCTCTTTCCCTCTGTTCTCTGTCATTCTCTTCTATTTTTCTTAAAAAAATAATGTGAAGGTGGGAACTTGTGTTAATCACACCTCAGTGTTTACCACAGCCCCATCTGGAGACTGCATGTGTATTTTTTTTTTTGCATCCTTTTTGTTCACTCTGTGAAATAACAATAAAAGAACGTTTTACTTAAGTAACATGCTACTTAACACAACTGTCAGGGAAATACCTCTTTGTCTAACTCATTCAGTGCATCATAGCCATTTGAAGGTGCTTGGGAGTTACAGTGAGAGAAGACATGAACTAGAAATGGAGCATAGTGTTAGTTCAGGAAGGCCAAAAAGTCACATCAGTTGATGGCTGAGCTGATACCTTTCTATGCAAATTTCATATAGGGCATCTTATTTAAGCTGCTTTAGTCTGCCCCAAGTTGCTGTGTATCTGCAGGCCCCTTTGCAACCCACCTCTAGCACAGCTCATTCTTTCATATTGTATCTGACTTAATCAGTGTCACTTTAATCAGTCATTAATCAGTCTGCTGTCACTTATGCTCTGTTCTGTCCTGCAGTCTTGCTGCTGCTTTCCAGGTGGAAGGGCAGAGAGGGGAGGTCCCAAAACAGATCCATACTGTCAAGTATAAATTACTGCAGATGGAAATATTAGTCCTCCCTTTGATAATCGTGTGCATGACTGAAATATACACCAGATACCTATTGCATCAGCTTAGCACAGACCACTTTGTCTGAACACAGACATCACAGTGTCTTTGTCAGTGACTCAACACATTTGCTTATGTGCATGTCAGTGTCTTCACAGAAGAGCATACAGAGTGATAGTAATTGAGTGATCCGCCGCTATCAAGTGAAAGCAGGAGTCTGAGGTGGAAGTTAAGACAGAAAAGAGGTGGGGGTGAGAAAGGGGAGATGGTGAGAGTATGACAGCATTAATTTTCAGCAATGAGTGCATTCTTACCAAGCTGTGCTGGTGTGATTAAGACTGGATGTCAAGGGAAGCACTCCCCATTGATCCACTGCCAGTAGAGACCATCTAGTCTTTCATTATGGCAACCAGCTTGTTAATTAGAAATCAATCATCTCCTCTGCTCTATGCAGCCCCCTTCCCCACCACTGTGCCACTCTCCTTCCACCAAACATTCATACCCAAAAGCTACAGAGGCGTGTCAGACTTTGACTGATGTCAGTACTTTTTCACTTAGCTGGCCATAATTTGTAACTTTCACGCCAAAAAAGAGCAGGGAGCTGAGAGCGAAATAGCGTGGCACTTCCTTTCCAGCTGCCAGGAAGTCTTTGAGTTCTTTAAAGAATTTGACAATTGGAATTCATATTCACCAGCTGGATAACAGTTATCATGTTGTCTTTTGGCTACGTGTGTGCACTTGTATATTTGCAGCAAGAGACCTGTAGGTTCAGATGAGACCATTTGGACTGCATGGTTGCTGGCTTATTAACTAATTTTAAAGCTGAATCTGTAAATCTGAATAGTTTTTGTATCAGTTTTGATCCATAACAAATAATAATTACAAATAAAAGAAGCGTACTCTAAAAAGCAAGTAACAATTAAAAAAATTAATATGTTATGGGACCCCCCCCCAAACAAATGTTATAAATAGTGGAAAATATTGTGTAAGCAGAAAGGAGTAGGAAAAGAGGGTGTGGAAAAGATGCTAAGAAGGAGTGACAGAGCTGGGACGAAAAGTGAACCTCTGTAAAATGACAGTTCCATTATTCATATTAGCGCTATTAAATCTGTGATAGTGGGAATATGGTCGGGACTGCTGTCAGCCTGGAATACACCAAGCATTTTCAGCTGGCATATGTGAGTTGCTCCTGCGTGCACATATTGGAGCGCACACGCATACATACTGTTTGTGTGCTCCTGTGTGCATATACACTATGCATGCAGGCTTTAAATAGTAGTACAGCACAATAGCAGTGGTAGCAGAGCAGCTGGTTTTGCAGAAAGCTGTGTCCAGATGTTCCTGGGCAGTAGGCATTAAAAACTAGGGACTGTATTAGAGGCACAGGTAAAAAGAGCCATTGTGGATTAATTCTGTGCATCAGATTAAAAACATAAAAATAAAGAATGGTTTTTCTTTAAGGCCTGGCTGTAATAAATTATCCAATTGTTTTTTTTCTTTTCCATCGCTCTTTGTCAAGAGTGGCCCCTAGAAGACATAACTGTATTGTATAAAAACTCACAGTTTTAAAAGCCATGAATATTGTATGTACAAGGAGCTGACCTGTTTTTAGAAGTCATAATAGCTGGAGTTCAACATAAAGTGGCCACATTGTCTTTTACTGTTCATGAGGCTCAAACAGTTCAAAAGTCCACGTTCATATTCTGATAAAAACTGCAGTTTGAAGTGTCAGCCCATGAGGATGGCTAAGAGGAGGGCAGGTGCACCTAGTGTTACTTATTCTCTTTCATCTCATAAGCCTTAGTGAGTCTGGAATATGCAATGTTGGAAACATTAGAATGGAAATTCAGCAAAAGACCAAACAGCAGGACTTTATTTGAAAATATTATATTTTTTCATGAACAATATGAAAATATTCACTTTTTAGGCTATTTCATCTCAGTTGGAAATAATTTAATATAAGCAATGTGTGTCATTTTAATAAAACATGACTGAGTGGCTCCAAGACACTGACATTTATTAGGTTTTTTCTATTTGTCTCCTTGAAAGTGAGGAGAAGTCTATGTTGTGTGTCCCTAACAGCACACCATCTCTCAACTAAAACTTTTCACTGCTTGACTCTTAGCATGCAATGCTATTCGTTTTCTAGATAGTGGTAGGAACTTGTACTGGGCCCTAAAAAAAATATGACATCTAACCAGATACTTACTCTGGATGGCATTACCTTTGCCTCCAGGGACACTGTGAGGAATCTTGGAGTCATTTTTGACCAGGATATGTCTTTCAACGCACATATTAAACAAATATATAGGACTGCTTTCTTGCATTTGCGTAATATCTCTAAAATTAGAGGCATCCTGTCTCAGAGTGATGCTGAAAAACTAGTTCATGCATTTATTACTTCTAGGCTGGACTATTGTAATTCATTATT
>VUQI01028814.1:0-15019 GCA_015106735.1 Paratilapia polleni | reverse complement strand
TCCCCCCCCCCTTCTTTTTCCCCCCCCCCCCCCCAACCCCCTCTACTTTGTTGCTCTTCCCCCCTTTTCCCTGCATCTCTGTAATTGGTCATTTAAATGAAAAAAGCCTCAAATTGGAGGATTAGAGGTGAGAGAGAGAGAAAGAGAGAGTGACAGAGACAGAAAAAGAGAGAGAGAGAGAGAGAGAGAGGGAGAGAGAGAGAGAGAGGGAGAGAGTCCCATGGTAATATGGCAGACAGTCTCCAAGGGTTGTCCTTAAGAACAAAAGCATCTGGAAGAGGCCTCCTTTGCTCTCTCTGTTACCCTGGTTACAAGCTGGCAGCTTGTGCATGTTTGCAAAGTCTGTGAGTCTGCAATGTAAGTATTTGCTATGTTGGCCAGATTCCTGATTGACTAATCCGTGGATTTATGATTAATAATAAAAAGACTGTTTTTAATTTCAGAGATGATGCTGAGAATGATCTGATTCTCATGATGAACATGACAATTTTTGTAGGGAAAATCTAAACAGATTAGAGCAACTGTTAGTCTGTGGAAGGCATTCAAAACTTTAAACGTCCAAATGTGCATTTGTCTCTCTGTGTGTATAAAAGTGTGCTTGTATATGTGTATAGACAGGATGGCTGGCAAGCAACTGACACCACGTGGCAACAGCCAACCACGCTTCACTTCTGGCCACGCCAGGCTCTCCAATTACAGAAGCCAGCTTTGCCAAAAGCCCCTTCTTTTCCTCTCAATAGATGGGATGACTGGGCTGCATCCTCTGACACACACACACACACACACGCACACACATGCACACACTTCTTTCCCTTCCTCTCTTCTCGTGGTGCACCTGCCTCCCCCGCTCTCCAGGCCAGCTCAACTCCTATGAAAGGAGCTGAGCTCTTTTCTTCCAGAAAGCTAATCCAACACCTGTCTTCAGGCTTTATACTGCAAGTAGAGGACTGTGTGCTGTGTGAGTGTGAATGCAAGAGTACAGTGTGTGTATGGGCCAGTCAAAGAGAGAGTGTTTGTTTTTGAGAGAGACAGAGAGAGAGACAGTTTGTGTTTCTGAGAGATCAAGAACAAAAAAGAAATGGTGCGTATGTGGCCCTTTTGTGTGAGGATTTGAAAACTGACATATGGAGACTAGAAGACAGACTGTATTCTTTTCAGTGGTGATGGTGTATCAAAGGACATTTGGGCAATAGTTTGGGTCTTATTTGCATGGGGTCAGATTAGCTGTAAAACAAGGCCAAAAGAACTTTTATTTTACTTTTAATGCCGCCCACTGTAACTGTTGAATGTCCGATTGTGGCACTGGCTGCATTATACAGCATTATCCCAACACATTATGCAACATAATGGCCCAAAAGTTATTTATGTAGCCATACTGCATGTGGCTCAGACTTAAATGCGGCTTGTTACGTTAAATGTCCTATTGAAGTGATCTGCTTGTCGCATGAGGAATATTTGATTACAATTCAAGCTATGTTTTTATGTTTTTGTTCGCTTTTGGCTCATTTCTGTCTCAAGTACAGTTTGAGTCCCTTTCCTTGCCCTGGATTGTATCCCTAGAAAATATGTAGGAAACTAATGCATGCTGTTCTGTGTACAGAGCATAGATGGTGTTCTGGTTGCTCTATTTAGGAACATGGGGAGGGGTTGAAATATTTTGCCATTTTTTACAGACTTTAATTTAACAGTACGACTCACATCAGGCCCTTTGAAGATTCGCCTCCAGCAGCAGGGGTCTCTCAAATTGGAAATTGGAGGTAAAATAAATCTAAGATTGCTTCCCTCCCTGTAGGGTCCCAAAAATGGCTGCAGGGGAGATATTAGAGAGAGGGCTAAGAAGGAGAGTTAGATGGATAGAAGGGAGTGGAGAGGAAGAAAAGAGGGTTAGGGGAGAAAGAAAACTAAGAAACAAACAGAGGAGATGGGAGAAAATTTGAAAGAACTGTAGAGGGAAGAAAAAGATAAAGTTAATGGAGCTTTATTCACTTTAGCCATCAGGGCCTGCAAAAAGTCATTTTACCAGCAAAGGGCTCTGTGTGAGTGTGAGCATATTCACATGTGCAAGCCAGTGAGTAAGAATGGGTCTTTTTTCATGTCTGAGCTTGCAAGTGCACCATTAACGGCATGTGGAAATGAACCTGAGTTTATACTTTGTTGTATATTCCTCCAATTGTTATGGGAGAGCAATGATAGGATACACATAATTATTATATGTCCATGTCCCACTAACACAGAAGTCACAGAAAATGAATGCTCTGTCACACTATGTGAATCCAAATGTGAATAAAGGGCAAGGCTGCAGGCCCTGATGGTATCACCCCCAAGGTTCTGAGGACCTGTGCTAGCCAGCTGTCTTTGATCCTGAGTCAGATTTACAACTTGAGTTGAAGCAGAAGAAGGTCCCAATGCTGTGGAAAACATCCTGTCTGGTAATGGTACTGACGAAGTCAACACCGTCAACATCACTTAACAACTATCAACCAGCTGGCATCACATCACATATGATGAAGGTGCTGGAGAGACTAGTCCTGGCCCATCTGAGTGAAAGTGAAAGTATCTCTTGATACTCTGCAGTTTGCATATTGAACAAATCTAGGAGTGGATGACCCAATCATCTCCATGCTGCAGAGAGCGTACTCTAATCTAGATAGTAACTGCTATACAGTGAGGATCACCTTTGATTTCTTAAGTGCATTCAACATGATCCAGCTGCTGCTACTGAGAGAGATGCTACAGGAAATGTCAGTATATATGTAAATATTCTTATGGATTACTGACTACTTAACGGGCTATAGTATGAGACTGGGCAGTGCTCTGTCTGATTTGATCATGTGCAGTACAGGAGCTCAACAAAGGACTGTGCTATCTCCATTCCTGTTCACTTTGTACACCTCAGACTCAGTACACTGGGGCGGCAGTGGCTCAGGAGGTAGAGAGGGTCGAATCCCGCTCTATGCCAGCCATTCTGCCATTGTGTCCTTGGGCAAGAAACTTTACCCACCTTGCCTCCAGTGCCCCCAACACTGATGTATGAAAAATGAATGAATGTTTGGTGGTGGTCAGAGAGGCCGTTGGCGCGGGCTGGCAGCCATTTTTCCGTCAGTCTGCCCCAGGGCTACGGATATAGCTTACCACCACCAGTGTGTGATTGTGGAGTGACTAAATAATGGATTCAATGTAAAGCACTTTGGGTGCCTTGAAAAGCACTATAAACATCTAATCCATTACTATTATATTATTATTACACCTTCGGGTCATGTGACCTACAGAAATACTCCATGATTCTGCAGTGGTTGGATATATATAAAAGATAGACAGGAGGAAGAGTACAGCACACTAGTGGATGATTTTGTGAAGTGGTCTGGGAGAAATCATCTGCTTCTGAATGTGAATAAGACCAGAGAGATGGTGATCTACTTCACAAGGAAGAGGATGGCCACGCGGCCCATGTCTATCCCGGGATAGGATGTTGATGTGGTGGAGGAGTACAAGTGCCTGGGCTTCCACATTAATAACAGGAGCAGCTCATGAAGACCTGGAAGATGAACACAGAGGCTGAATAGAAAAAGGGGATGAGCAGGCTCTATTTCCTAAGAAAGCTGAGATCCTTCAATATGTGCAGCAAAATGATGGAGATTTTCTGTCACTTGGTTGTGGGGAGCGCAGTGTACTTTGTCGTGGTCTGCTGAGGGAGGAGCATCAGAGCTGGTGACAAAATCAGACTGAATGAATTGATTAGGAAGGCTGGCTCTGTGATTGGCTACAAACTGGACACTTCTGAAGCTGTGGTGGAGAGGAGGTCACTGAGCAAACTGTTACCCATCATGGATAATCCTGATCACCCTCTGCACCACTTGCTGGCAGCAGCAACAGACTGATTTCACTCAGCTGTCATAAGGACAGATATAGGAAATCTTTCATACCATATGCTGTGACTCTCTATAATGCAACATATCTGTGTGGCAGATATATTTTATTATTATCATTATTATTATTATTATTAGTAGTAGTAGTAGTAGTATTGTAATTTTTGCACCACCACAATGGATTTTATATGGATCAAGATGTAATTGAAGTGCAGACTTTCAGCAATGTTTTTTTTACACAATGGACAAGCTAAAATTATTTTAAATGTAAGGACTGTTTTCTTTAATACTTGAATGTATTGCATTAACTGTTTAGGAATTACAGCCATTTTTAGTCCCCCATTTTCAGAGGCTCAAACTTAATTTGACAATTGACTGACAAGCAGTTTCATGGTCAGGTGAGGCCTGTTCTCTCATTGTTCCATGACAAATCAAGCAGAAAAAGATCTGGAGATGATTCCAAGCATCGAACATGCATTTGATATCTTTTCACTGAAACTCTCAACATGCGGTCCAAAGATATGCCTATGCAAGCGGGGGAGGCCATCATTAGGTTGGAAAACCAAAGTTAACCTATCAGACAGGTATCAAAAACTTTAGGAGCAGCCAAATCAACAATCAGGTACATTCTTAAAAAGAAAGAATGAACTAAACAGCTCAGCAACACCAAAAGCCTGCAGAAGACAATTGAAGTAGATGCTGACAGAAATATTTCCATGGTTAAGAAATCCTCTTCACAACATCTAACCAAGTCAAGAACAGTCTTGAGGAGGTAGGCGTGTCATTATCGAAGTCTACAACCAAGAGATGGCTTCATGAATATAAACACAGAGTGTTTACAGCAAGGTGCAAACCACTGGTTACACTAAAGAACAGGAAGGCCAGACAAGACTTCACCAGAAAATGCTTTTCAGTTACTAAAGACAAACTGAGTGCAGAAAGACCTACAAACAAGCAGCAACTGAAGGTGCCCTAGCAGAGCATCTCAAGGGAGGAAATTCAGCATTTGGTAATGTGAATGTTAAACTTTGGGCAGTCATCCAGTTATTTTAATCCAATTATTAAAAGCAACCCTTATATTTAAAATTATGTTAGTTTGTCAAATTACTTTTGACTTTGTACAAAAATGAATAAATAGTTAAAGCAGTACTTTTGTTAATCACATCGTGTCGTGAGTGTTTGGTTTAAAAATCGTTTGTGGTGGTGTACAGAGGCAAAATATCTAAAAGTGTGTCATTGTCCAAAAACATACACCCTAACTATAGTTTTCTTGTCCACCTCTCATTTGTTTTCTTCTTTACTGTCAGTTTAAACATTTACTTTTGTTAATCCTTGTTATAGTCAGCTTGATATGTATGTTATGTTTTATGTCATTCAATAGTGAGAGATCAACTGGACATCATGAGCATTATTCACTAATGTGAAGAGCTTGAAGCATCATAGCAGACCAGTGTCCCCAACATTGGTAGGAAGTAGGACAGGACCCCAGTAGTCTAGATGTTGGTAGTGGAGAAGATGGCAGAGGAAGGCTTGAATCAGGTTCTCTACATTTCTATGATAAGGTGGTGATAGGAAGCAGTTTGCAAATACGAGAATCTGAGTCGGAGAATGACAAAGCAGTGTGGCGTTTTGAAGAACAGGGAACAGAGTCTGAGTGTCTCACAGAAGGTGGACAAGAAGAATATTGGATCAGAGTGATAAGAACAGAATTTAGTTTGAGAGCATTGAATATCACACGTGACAAGTAGAAAAACAGGAAAAACCCAGACACCCAGATGTGTAGACAGACAATCAAACACAGATGTTCAATAGTGAGAGATCAACTGGACATCATGAACATTATTCATTAAAGAGTTTGAAGCGTCATGAAAATCTGAAGCAAATAAATGGATCTGTGTATTTAACAACTATTTTAGTTCATTCAATTTATTATAATTTGTTGCAATGTCTAAAGTTGAGTAGGGCAGTAGGAGAATGAAGTCTGGCCATTCTTTCCCTGCTCTTCTGAGCCCTCCTCTATTCTCTGCAAACTAAGATTTTTTAATGAACTCCACAAGCTTTTCTCTCTGCTTCTCATTTTGTTTTTTCTGCTAGTCCTGGTTGGCTTTCCTGCTTCTCCTCTTGGTTATCCACTACTGAACTTGGTCCTATGTGTGCCCTCAGGGTTGGAGGAAAATAAGGCAGGAGTGGTGGTGGAATCCCTCTTCTCAGCACATTATCCATGCAGCCAAGTTGCAACAGTAGGTTTTCCGTTCACACTCCGTTATCTGACCTGGGACATTCCAGGAGGAAATTAAGCTGGCATTTTAAAACAGAAAATCAAACTTCCGTAAACGTGTGTTTATTAACTTTCATGTTTTTATTGTCCTTTGGTTTTCTCCCAGAGATCATTTACTTGGATCCCTTATCGGATCAAAAAATGTTTGGATTCACACAAACAAAATCACATTTAAAAGAAATAAAACCAAGGTCAGGTTATCCATGTAACCCACCCCATGTTTGTTTTAAATATACACCGAAAAAGAAATTCTCTAAAAATACAGTATAATCAACTGTTTTAAAATGGAATTTTCCATATTAGTTTTTTACTGATCCTTTTTCATATTTTTTAATCATGAATTGAATTTTAACATTTGCCATTTATGGAAATACCCATAAGTACAAATTATATATAAAATCACTGCCATCATCAACTGAATGTGTGTGAGAAAATCCAATTTAAGTGTGTTTTTTAACTTTTGCACTATCAAAAGGTCTTTCCTTAGCTAAGAATGTGTATGACTATCAGCATAATGCTAGAAAATATACAGTCAATTTGAATCTAAAACTCTAAACATAACCTCCTCTGGTGTAAGTAAGCTGTGCAGCATAAGTTACCATGGTGATTGAGAAAGCTGAAAAGACAGATAGCTTCAAAACTCTGCCTTAAGACTCAACAAAACTAGCTAAAACATACATTTGGCTTCTAGGACCAATAGCCTGTATTTCAGTGCTTTTGGTGCAGCCAGCTCACACCTGGCAAAAGGCTGATGTTTCCATGCAGCTGTTTACAAATGCAGCAACGGCTAAATCATCAGAGAGATCAGAGCCAGTGGTTAGGATTTTACGATGGTTACTGTTTTAGTTTGTTTTTTGTTATTTTTCTTTTAGTCTCAGCAGGGCCTGTTTACCTATATGCAACCAAAGTCTGCTCAGACATGATTGGTCAATAGTACTGGGACTACAGAGGCCTTCAGTACCAAAAATCGTATCCCTTGCCTACAGATTCTGCATATTTATATGCAGATATCTGTTTATTGAGATTACTTTAACACATATACACACAGCTGTGTTTTTTTCTGACTGCCTTAGAAGTAATTTATACTCACTTTTCCACCACAATAAGATTATAATGTTTCAGTCAGTATTGGTTAAGCAGAGCTGGTGTAACTGGGAGCAAGATGAAAAAAACACGACTGGGCCTTTTCTCACTCTTATTCTCAAGCTCACACATATGCACACACACACACACAAGCCAGGCTGTTAAACTCATATCAGAGGCTCACTGGATTACCATATCTGGGTGAGATAAAGAAGCAGACGATGGTTACTTAACTTTGACTTAATGTCCCCCATCTGCCTCTTTCTATCACTTGCTCCTTCTGTCTGACTGTTGCTGTTCTTTCTTTTTGCATAAATAAATAGATTTTTATTCTTGCTCGTGCTCACTCTGTCATATTTTATGACTAATTGTCTGAGTGTTTTTTTTTTTTTTTCCTCTGTGTTTCTTTGTGCTGTTCCGTTTCTCTCAGTTTCCCCTCCCTGCTTTTGGCAGATGATTGTATCAATGAAAGCACATTCGAATGACAATAAATTTCTTATCATAATGCATCCACCATGAGGCCTGGGATTATCCATTTTTACATTAAACTGGTCTGTCTGTCAATGCATACAACTGACACTGCAAATCAGAGACATCTTCCATAAAGTCTATTTAACAAGTCCACACGGACACAGTGACACTCATGCACATACATAGAACCAAGCACAGTGCACACAGACAGTGGTATATACAAAGTTTTCACCATATTCTCACGAAATGTCAGGAGTATTTATATGAGATAGGGGACCATGGCATTTTATTGCCATTTTTTTGGAACTTTGGAATATCCAGATAAGGGTAAGATTTTTTTTTTTTTCTCTTTTACACATGCCTGTGTACAAATTACTTTATCATGATTATATAGTGCTTTTGTTTTGTTTTTTAATTGTATATTTCTGTTATTTGAGTGATGTACAATTTTTGAATTCAGAAAATCTGTAATGAAATGAACATATGAGTAATACACATTATACCGTGGCAAACACCATGCCCACAATGCATTTAATCTCTAATATGTGAAATTTTTCAGTACAAGAAAGTACTGCTGAATTTAGCAATAACTCACAGTAGACAGTAATTTTATGCATTTGACTCAAACATGTCCATATTATATAGTTAAAAAGGGTAGCGACATTTGTGAATCAGAGTACCGTTTATTTTACCAGTTTGATTTTAGCTCAAATAGTCAATCATAGCTTAATAAAATATTGGTATTTGAAAGTCTAAGTACAGTGTAGACTTAACCTTCCCTGATTGCCTGATTATGTTAAGTATTCCAACTGGACATTTCCAAGCGCCAATGGTAATGAAATCAGTCCACATTACATTCTACAATTTCATCTGTTGTACAATTTGAATAACAGTGATCCATGGACATGAATGTTCCATTTGAATCAATTGCAGTTCAAATGTCACAGCCATAGATAATTGTAAGATCGACCCAGGAGTGATGGTTAAGAAACCAAATGCACTGAAACGTATGAATCTCCATTTTGGAGTAAGTTAGTTTTTTCATTTGTCAGAGCCTAATGGTGCTATTAGGCAGCTCATTGGCATTTGCTGCCTCACAGAATGAATTCATGCATATGGTGTTCTTCCCAAAAAGGGGACCATGTGAACAGGCACATACATAAATAGACACACGTACAGTTAGTAATACATTTGGCAGTACTCTGCAGGCATAATATTTTATTCACTTCAATTTCACCTGCCAGTTTAATTGAGATTTGCTTGCTAGTAGTGAATATGGGCCCTGCTGTTTACAATAATTCACATAGATAGGATGTGCCTGTCCTTTTCATGCATACAAGAATGTGTTCTTAGGCACAGATTAATGGTTTTATATCTGCAGTGATACCAAAATGTAACTGATTGGCTGCAGAGTAAAGTATGGATAACATGTGCTGTTTTTAAGGAAGTGGATTTTGTAATAGAAAAAAAGAGAAATAAAAACAGAGCATATATATGGCAACAAGAGAAGTTATTACTGGCATTCTGAAAGGCTCTACAATAACTTTACTAATAATATAATTCCCAGCGGAATAATAAAGTAAGTAAATGTCAGATGGAAAGCATTGCATCAAGTGCATATTGGTCAATTTGAGTTCCAAATATCTGTGATAACAGATATTTGGAATCTCCATTTTGGAGTAAGTTAGTTACTTTGAAGCAGATAAATATGCTTCAAAGTAAGTGTAGCTACACTTGTCTTACCTACTGTCACTATGCAACCAACCAGAAGAGTGGCTTTATCATGTGTGCCTTTAACATCTCTTACTTTCTTTCTTGGCCTTTCTCCTTTTCCTTCTCTCCAATTTCAAGATACCTATCTTTCCAATCTTTTTCTCCCCCATATCTTTCTTTTCCTGCTCTCTCTGTCTCTCTCCCTTTTCTAATTTTCCTCAATGACAGATCCCCCACCTGCCTCAGATAATAAGATACTCCCACAGGCCTGCGAGACTCATTCCTCCTGCATCCATCACTCCCAGAGTCACATTACTGCCCTTTACAAGCACCAGGATGTTTTTCTCCTTAATTGTAGCCGTATACATACCTCATCCCGCCAGTAATAATAAATGGTCTTGTCCTCCATTATAGCCATTAGGGAGCTCACACTGAGAGCAGCATGCCGCCCACAGTGAGGAGGGCTTGTTTGGTATTGGATGTTGTAGCCAAGCAGTGGAAGAATGCCCCTGCAGTCTGGAAACGCATGTTAGGACATTCAGTATCTTGACTAGGTGTGTATAACAGAGATTCCACAGAATCACGCAAGTAAATAAAAGCACCAGGTTGAACAGAATATCAAGAAAGAAAAGACTGGGTCTCAGGAAATTAACATCACATTATAGTCCTGCAACCAGATGTCTAAGACATCAACCAGTGTAATCAAGAAAACAGCAGTAACCAGTCTGGGCAGAAGATGGCACTATGTTCCCATCACATTGCTCACACCATGCTCTGTACTGTAGTCACAGAAGAGCAGGTTGTTCAAACACACACACAAAACATTAAAAGCTGGATACATGGCAGGGCTTGAATGAAATTGTAAAGGGTGAATGAGTAACCACCTAAAAGCCTATGCATTTTACAGTTCTGGCATTTACAGTTCTGGGACTTTGTTTTTACAAATATTGTGAGTGCATTATACTGCACATTGAGGTTTATGAATGAAGTCATTGCAAGTAGAGTAGTGACATTAGATGTCTGTAGTCTCTCCATCGTCCCACTGAGAGTGAAATCTGAAGTCTGTCCTGCAGGGAACAGGTATTGGCAATGATGTTGCCACTCTGCACATCATGTTATACCAACTGTTTTTCTTTACTTTTGGAGGCAATAATTGATCGCAATTTTGCTGATGTATACATAAACTGGAGGAAGTCACACTCTTCAAGCAAACTTCAATTTAAAAATGTTCAATATATTGAATTAGACTACATGAATTTCTTTTTTGAACCTGTCATTCCTACTGAAATGCTTCCCCCCCTCTGGTCTTTTTAAAAAGCTTGTGTTGTTTGGGTCAAGAGTTCACTGACACAGCATGTATAATATGGAACCTTTCAAGTTACCAAACTATCAGAATGTAAGATTAAAAAAAGCCAGAGAAATACCTAAAAATATTAGTTCACATTTTAACTATTAGAACCCAATCTAGATCAATACAAAAAGTGAAAAATTCTATCTTCATAATAAAAAAAAATGTATGTATTAATACATCTAATCAATGTTGTTTTGTTTTGCCTTTTCCAAATATATTAAGCTCTGTTTGTCCAACAGAGACTACTCAGTGTTGTCCATTGTTCTCTGTAACACCCTTACATCATGTTAACCTGAGACTTTTCATCTCTTTTTCAGCAGTTTGCTGTCATGTCTGTTGCTATTTGTGCCTGATACCAACAGGCCGATTTACAGATGGTGACACAAGAAACGGACCAGGAAATCATTACAGACAGATTCATAAATATTGGCTGCTGTGTTCTTTTAATGGTCAAGACTTAGAAGTTTAAGGTATGGGAGTCCTGGAGCTAAAAGACTCAAGGATAGATCAATGTCAGTCGTCAGGGGGAATGAAAGCCAGTCTGGTGGAAAAGGGGGGAAGGAAGGAGCTTCAGGCACTGAAAAGTCATATCATAGAGTCATCAGTGTGGGCTGTGGTGGTTTCAAATCATGAATTCTTTAATGTACTAAGTCCAAATGGTCCCCTGTGCCCCTGCACTGCCTTGCCTGGCAGTCTGAAAATAATTGAGGACTTGAGCCAAGCAAAACGGGTGGGGGTAAGTAAAAAGAGGGAGTAAGGATGCAAGAGGAAGGATGAAAAAGTAAAAATTAGAGAATGAGTAAATGACACAAAAGAGAGATGGAGATAGCTCTTTGCAAAAATTACCTTACCTTACACTTACACAGCTCTCTTGTGACTCAGGGGCCATCATTTGTTCAGTCCTCCTGCCCCTGCATCACTCATGCTCATGATAAAGCTCGGGTGGAAGGTGGGAGGTAATCTAGTGGCATTTCAGGGAATGGACCTCAGAGGAATACTTCTTTCATTTAAGGTCATTAATCACAACGTTCAATCATCTCACTCGTAGATCAATAGCAAAGTCCTGCGCTCGAAACGAAGGCATGAAAAGTAATGCTAAAGTTAAAATATGTTCTATATGTTCCCCCTCAGCAAGTTTTTAGCTGGGTCAGTAAGCCGGTGTTATGGGACCTTTCAGCTTATGAATGAGCTGATCTAGAGGTTTGGTTGTTTTTGCTATGGTTACAGGCTCAAACCTCCTGACAAGCACAAATTGGTGTTATTATTATTATTATTATTATTATTATTATTATTATTATTATTATTATTATTATTATTGTTATTGCAGTTGTTATTTTTCTGTGGCTGTAGAATTTCTGACTAATTTAATACTGCTAGTATGTCCTCAAAAAGAGTGCAATAGAATTTCATGTTTAATAATAAAGACTGCTGCTGCTTTAGTAAAACCAGGGTTCTAAAATCAAGGTTAAAAACATTGCTCTGGGCACCAATCCTCGATCGGTGCTGTTTGGGAGAGTTGATAATTGCCTTTCCTGGTTTCTCAGTTCACTGAGTACTGGCCACTAACTCTCTTAGCTGGTTGGGTGTTCATTAGAAGTCCTCATTCAGTAGTTAGAAAGGATATGAGTTTTCAGCCAGCCCATTAAAGGCCAAATGTCACCAATTTAACTGTGTGCAAGGCTCATAAAAGAAGTCATGCATGCTATTGATGTTCAGTACCTTTCCATTCTTCATAACGAGCTGCTTGCAGAGAACTGCAGTATGTACAATGGATATCTTTGGACTTTAAATGGACGAGTAATGAGCATGCCTATTCCATTACAGTTTTGTGTCTGCTTGCTGTAGATAAAGATTTTTTTTAAACCATTATTTGTCTATTTTTTACTCTCTTGGTTTGGCAAGATAAGATAAAAGGTAGGTAAAACAATAATCAGGAGTCATCCTTCACAATCTAAATTTTCAGTGCACTAATTCTTTTTAACATCAGCATGGTGATAAGCACACAATGCATTCCAATTAGCAGGTGTAATGATAAGTTCACCATCATAGTTTAGCATGTTACTGCAGTGAGTTGACAAAAAAGGCATTAGTTTTTAGTTAGTTTTGTTTTGTTTTTTTTGGTATTTTCTTTTTTCAAAAAGGACAAAATCTGGTGAAATTTTGACTATTTGTTCAAAAATATTAAAATCTGAATTTTGTTTTTTGTTCTGATAGAACTGTACCTTAACGCGAAGGGAACACTGAACATATATGTGTAATCTTCAGGGAAATATGAACGTGTGTAACAAGTTTCAAGGCTATCCATGTGTTAGATATCAGTCATTTAATCAAAAACACAAATATCTAACTTATAACACACAGGAACTCACAAAATTGCAAAAGTTATAGGGATACATAGTCTTGGGAATTGTCAGTATTTGAACAAACTGTTTTGTCATTTCATCTCATAGATATCAAGATATTTCACTGAAAATGAAGTGAAAACTAGATCTGCTGGTTGCGACACCACAAAAGTCATTCATTAATTTGCTGGGAGACATGAATATCAAATTTTATGGCAATCCACACTATAACTTTTGAGATATTTTACTGTTCTTATTCAAAAATGTTGACTTCTTGATAAAGGAAAATAGATGTCTGTAGCATTTATTACTGTACAGAATTTTATGGTGATGAAGTTGCTGAAATTTCTCAGTCTGGTCAAAGCAATGGACTCACCGACTTAGTGACATCTCCCAGCCTAAAGCCACAAGACTAGAAAGTAAAAAAAAAACACAACGGGCTAGAAAAAGAAATTCTTTTTCTTTTTCATTATAAGTCTCCCAAAAACCGTCTCTTGCAATAGTGTGGAATATATTGCAACAAAATCAACCCAAATACACTAACTCCTTGTGCTCAGTATGAGGGGACAAATAACCCACATCAGCAGGCTTCTCAACATACCCACAAGGGGAGAAAGCAAGAAAGGGATTGGCTTATTCCAAAGATGAATGTGCCTTGCAGCTTTTGGGCAAACAACACAAAACCAGTGAAAGGGAACATCGGCATCATTTGATGAGGCATTCCAAATGTCTCTGGGGGCTGAATTGCCAGGGGCTAAATGACAAATATATGTTGTTGGTGGTGGAGAGCGATTCTACTGGCTGCCCTGAGGTGCTCTGTGGCTGCCAGCACTATTCCATTTGTCCTTGAAGGTGCTGGCTGCAAATGTTGTCATCTGCTTGGGTTGTCTTTTGTGCCTAGTTTGTGTGTGTACAGTACCTACTCTAAATCTCTCTTCTCTTGGAGTTGGACTTGGGAGTCCCACTTCTTTAATGCTCTATGAGACTGTACATCTTTCCTGCTTTCTTTACTCTTCCCTGTATTTCTTGCTGTCTTTTTATATGCCCTTAGGGGACTTTTTGTCATACTGTCATGTTGCCCTGTACTTTATATGGGTATGCTAAGGTAGACAGACAAACATGCATTTCTACTGTATGTAAGGTCATAAAGATGTGTTGTGAGGTCTTTACAGTCTGATTCTTATAGTCTCTAAAAGTTAAAGTGTTCCAGAGAAACTGAATTAAATTCTTATGAAGCAGTTTCACCAAAATGTAATACAGTTGCCTGCACATAAAACAGACCATTTGTTCCCTGTTTCTAGTTTCATAATTCAGAAAAGCTCACACAAAATTCATGCAAATGAATAATTCCATGCATGGAGGCTTACATATCCCTTTCTTTTTTCTTTTTTTTTAACCTATACGTCTGAATTATTAATATAAGTTTAAGAGAATTTCTTCTCACTGCACACTGTGTATTATCTATGCAAATTCCTAAAGACAAAATAACATTGTAAAAACCTTCATCAGACAGTGAGAGTAGAAGAGATGGAGTTTGAATATTTACAGTCAGTTAATGACATTTCCATTCTGTGGGCTTGTCAGAAATAACAAAGCCCTGCATTTACCCTCTGCATCTGCTTAAGTCGCTTTTTCTCCTCCTTGTGCCCCAAGTGGCTCAGAAATCCTACTTTATAGCAGAGAGGTGTCAGAATTTTAAACAGGCCCTGTCTTTATCCCCTGCTTCCCTGAGCTCTTTCCCTTTAATTCCTGGAAGACTAGGCCACGGTCGCCTTTTAACCCTCACCTGCTCCTCTGCTAGAATAATGTTGGCTTCTCTCTCTCTGTTCTGTGGGGGAGGAGGCTGAGTGGTGGCGATGGAGAGAGAGAGGAAAGGGACAAGGGAAAGGAGAGTGTTCCAGACAGAGGAGACTGA
>VUQI01028813.1:0-15758 GCA_015106735.1 Paratilapia polleni | reverse complement strand
AAACTATCAATAAATTTAGACAACAATTAGAGAAGCCAACGTAAATCCCAATATTTCTTCCTCTTTCCTCTTGAGGAGGGTCTCCCCACGTGTTGTATGCTTATAATCCTGCTGTAATACAGTAAGGGGCCAAATAATATGTGCATCCATCTTAGTTATTAATGAACTGTATAATGTCAATGTCCATTAATGCACTGTATATATTATGTGTAATTAAATCTGGTATTTAACACTAAACACTACGCAATTATTTTTGTCTTTTGACTGTTAGTAATTCATAAAATTGGACCTATTTTCTTGTTATATGTGGTTCTTCCATAAAGCTCAACTGTATTTCAAAGGTAAAGAAAAATATATCTCGCCATTTTCACCAAGTCAACACAGGAAGTGCCAAAAACTGCAGCTCCTCTAATGTCCACTAGAGGCTGGCTCCAAAAGTGAGTCAGTCCCCACAGACTCCCATGTTTAAATGTCCAGTTTTGGTCTGTTCTTGGCAATAATTCTGTTAATTGTGAAAAAGAGAGAGAAAAACTAGTCAACTAGTCTAAAAGAAAAACCTCAGTCAGTGAACGAGGTCAGATATTGGTCCTACAAATATCGTGTGTTTAGGAGCCGTTTAACACGGTTAATCCCATTCTTTGACCACCAAATTGTGTTTTAAATGTCGCTGAAATGCGTGTCACTTGCATAACATCACACACAAGTGTGGCTAACGTTAGCAGTGCTAGCAGCACCAGAAGTGTTTCCTTGCAGACCAGCGTCCACACGCCTTCGCTCCAGTCGAGTGCTTATGTGTGAGTTTGCTCTGACACAGTTTCGGCTGGTTTAGGCACGCTTTGGTGGCCCCCATAGAAGAGCTGGAGGAGGTGGCCAGGGAAAGGGAGGTCTCAGTGTCTCTGGTAAGATTGCTGTCCCCGTGACGAGGACCCAGATAAGTAGCAGAAGATGGATGAATGGATGGTTTAACCAACTACTGTTTCTTGTGCCGACTAGTAAGAGCAGCAACGTTTAAACTTCTAGCCGACTCGTGCAGATCTTTAGCTATTTTGTCACTTTATGCAAACTGTACAGGGAGCATTTTTTTTTTTTTCCAGAGACAAGTCACCCATTTGGACACTGGTGAGGCTTAAAGTTCGAGGCATGCTTTGATTGATTTGTGTGCCAAACAGCTATCCGCTAAAGCTGCTTGTAAATTAGCGGCTTCACCTCCACCGGTCTGAGGGACAGAACTGCAGCCAAAACACCAACATGATAGCATGGACATTGTCCAGAGTTGATCTTTTTCACACAGACTTTGTATTGGCAGGTTAAAGACCTGCTAATGTCCATTGTGACTGTATCAGACGTTTGAGTTCTCACTCTAAAACTAAACTACAAAGGAAACTGATATTGAAGTTTTCCTGTTTTCCAGCTGTCTGTTTCTGACCTTTTTCTTTCCACGCTTTGATATTTGAGAGTTCAGGCTGCAGACACTCTGAAATCATCACTACTTTTATCTAGTTTTTGATCATCATTTTATTTCCTACAGGGATTCTGAACAATAAAAGGCCTCAGATCAAAGTTTAAATTTCTCTCTAATATCAGCTCAGTATTTCCTTTTTTGGCACCCTGCTCAGAGCCCCTGCTGCTCTGGACGAGCCCATAAAATGTGTCAAATATAAAACTGAAGAGGTTCCATATTTATTCATATGCATTATAATTTATGGCTTGACAGGTGTGCTTTATTTGCATTTAATTCCAGTTCCTATCGTGTAAAAACTTTAAACAAATCAATATTTTCATCTCATTTTCCTCAAAATTTTACTTGAAATTCATATAAAATCAGCTCCTATTTTTTGAAAGATTCCAGTTACTACAAAACACTTCAATTGAGGAATAAGAGATTAAATTAATAAAAAATTATCTGTACAATAATAAACAGAAGAAAAGCAAACATACACACGCGCTTAAAAAAAAAAAAAGAAAGCAAAAAAATGCAAGTCACGTTTATTTCTATGTCACATTTCAAAACCACAAATTCTGACCAAAGTGCAAGTTCCAGAAAAACACATTTTGTCCTGTTTTATCTGCTATCAAAAAACTGTATATAATGAATTCTTTAAGTCATTACATACTTAGAATTTAAACTGGATTAAAATCCAGGTCCAAGTATTTGGTCTTAAGCAACTATTAAAAGTGGTTAGATCTGATATTTGGGTAAACTTGTCAAACTAAGTTACAGTACATGAAAGGTCTCCTTGACCCCCATCACCACATTTCTCCTTGGACAGGAAGGGTTTGGAAATTGTAATCTGAAAAGTAACTAGAGCTTTCGGACAGATGTAGTGGAGTAAAACATTTGCCTCTGAGATATAGAGATCCAAGCCCTGCAGAAGGTGGGAAAAACTCAAGTATAAGCAGTATAAGTACCTCCAAGTTGCAGCAGTGCTGCATCTGAGAAGGGAGTATTTATTGCCGATTAGATTAGACTAGAGCAAACTGAGCTGTGTAGCTAATAATAACAGACTGAGAAACTCCTGTGGTTTAGTACAGCCTGTACAGACAGTTAATGAGGGTTTGCGGTCACTGAGCCCATCCTTGAGCAGTAAAAAACCGACTGACCGTGTTTTGAGTTGTGTTATTCACAGAGAGAAAACCTTGATATGCTTTTGCTGCTTTGGGAGGGAGTGGGAGGTTGTTTACGGCATGTACATCTAAATAAGTTGGGGAACTTGAACCACTTTTAAGCATCTGAAGAGGAAGAAAAAAAGCCTCAAACCCCAACTTGTCAGCTTCCTGTTTATCTGCAGCGCGTTGGGTTTTTATTTCAGCTCATTCTTGATAGATATTGGCTGATTTGGCTTCCTAAAACTGCCTGTAAAACTTATCTTAAGGTGTCTAATCAGCTCACGATTAAAAGCTAACATTAGAGGGGAAACCTTCATGAACCCAGAGTAATATCATGTCTTCAGCTTTGTTAAAGGAAGGCAGAGAAAGAGGAAAAGAGAGGAAATGTCGGTTAAAGTACAAAGACTGAAAATAGGAAGGTTTTAGTCTTGTTGCTCACAGGTGTCCAATTCAGCTGTGAGCTTTCTGTGGATTTGAATGAGGAAATGCTTCAGTGGTTTTCTAACAAAAAAGAAGATGTGACCTCCTCACACACCTAAATAGTTTTCTAAATTTGTATTTTTGCCATTTATTTCGAAACTTTGTAGCTCAAAGCTTTTTCAGATTTTCAGAGTAAAATAAAACACAGTGTGTGTGCATCAGTGTGTTAGTTTAACTTTGGGATTTGTGATTGATTTGCTCCAGTGGCCATTTAGGTGCATCATAAAAAAAAAAAAAAACAGACAAGGACAAATCCAAAGAGTTATGACCTTTCAGCTTTGGTCATAACTACCCATCAAAAAAGTCCCTTGTTCTCACATCCTGATTTATTTTGGTATTGACTTCTTCTGCTTTCCTTATTTTGTGGTTGTCTGCCCTGCCCTTATTAGTTTCAGTCAGCCCTGTGTTTATACTCTTGTTTCTCCACGTCAGTTATCAGTTTGTTTTACTTCAAATCTTCCTTCCTCGTGCTTCACTGGATGTTACATTTATATCACTCCTTTGTGTTTTATTTCTGAAGTTCCTATCAGTCATCAAAGGCTCAGTTTTCCGGTGGAATCGTAGCAAGACAATAGATTCGCCCGTTATATTCAGAGTGAACCTATTCTATTTTTCTTATTTATGCCATATATACACAGTTCGAGTGGTGGATGTTCATCATAAACATGAACAAAGTTTCAAATAATGATGCCAGTGTATGTACAAGTAATCTCTGTGAGCCAGAAACTCTCTGCTCTAAACACACAGTTTCAGACATTTTTTTCTCCTCTCTGATCTGTATGGTGTCGGAGAGGAAGTATGGTCATCTCAGACGAGCCTGGCCTCATGGCAAAACGTGTAATAGTCACAAAAAAGCTATCTATCTATTTGTGTACACGGACACTAAGAGTCCTGTTTTCTCATGTCATGTTGAAACTAATGTGTTCAGGCTTTTGTGTCATGGCTACCAAGAAAACTGAGCTTTTAACGTAACTCATTAGTTTTTGTTTCCGGAACCTAACCTTGAAATTTTTGTTGCTCAAACCCGAGTAGTTTTTGTTGCCCGAATCTAACCGAGTAGTTTTTGTAGCCTGAACCTAACCAAGTAGGTTTTAATGCTTAAACCTAATTGAGTACTCTTATTGCCTAACAGGGTCGTTTTTTATTACAAGTAGTTTTAATGCCTAAACTCACACCATGTCAGAATATCACCACTGTGATATCACTAATAAATTATATTTATTATGAGAAAAGTCTGAAACCGGAGGGCAAAGGATGGTCTGCGGTGTTTAAAAACTGTGTGCAGAAGTAGGTCAGTAGAGTAGTGGTGCAACAAAAACTGCACTGTTGGATGGAGTCAGCGTTTAAGGGTGTAATTTAATGATGTGGGTGTTAAATGACACACAGCAGCACATAAAGTGTAATTACACACAGCTGTATGGTTTTAATCTGCACAGCACGCCTGGCAGATTAGGAGCACAAGGAGCACATTTCTCTGCTATGTTTCTTCATCGGGAAACAGAAACCAGGCAACTGGAAGTGAAAGACAGAGAGCTGGAAAAAATAAGAGAGGATATCTGAGAATCTGAGACAGGGAAAGAAGACAAAGCTATTCAAGGGGAAGTTAGAAAATGTGTGGGAATTTCTTCCTCTCCTTTTTTGCTCCCTACACACTGCTTCCCAACCAAACAAACCTCCTTTTAAAGGCCCAAAGTCTGAGCCTGAGAATTTTAGGAAAAGGGCCCTCAGAGCCAGTTTAAATGATCTCACCTCCCAAACATGCTGTGGAAAACTGTAATGGGCCTGCGACTGCTGTGTCAGTGGGTTTTAAATGATGTCAAAGGGATTTCCAGACGTCACGTGATATCACCATAAGACAAACTCAAACCAGCTACAAGCACTTTGAGGTTATAGACAGTAGCTTGAAGAAGTGAGACTACAAAGAGATGTCTATAAGCACTTATGATTAGCCATTGTGAAACTCTTGACCACCTTTTTATTAGTATCAGGCTACTCAGGATGAAAACTTGTGCAGCTCTGAGGCCAAAATTTAAAACCTACTTTTGTTCATTGGTTTGATTTATCCACATTAGAATCCAGGTGTGAATGGAAATGAGATTGTCAGGTGGGAATCTCAGATTTGACTGATCTTATATCGACTTTACCAAAAATCCAACACCTGATTCCTGCCAGGTTTTACAGGATAAACTCACTGAGCTGCAGAAGTGTTTTCTCCACCCCATGAATGCTTAACCAGACATAATTTAATAATTCAACATAAACAAGACCCGCCCCACCTCCAAATGAGATCAGTTATTAAAGAAGTCCATAGCATGACAGTTTTGAAATAAAAACTGCAGCCATAATCAGAGGAGACATTGAACTTGCGCTGTGAGGTGAACAACAATGTTCAGTTTGTAGACAGATTTATGAACTGTCTGTTTCCGACTGTGGGGTTAAGGTTTACAACATAATAGTACTTTTACCTTCATTCAGTGTTTAATTATCATTGCTCAATGCCTTTATGGCACAGAGTTTTCTTCTGGAACAATCTCCAGCTATGATAAGACCTATAGAAAACACAGCTCAGTTAAGCCTTACATAAAGCCATACGAGTTCAGGCCATTAAAATAAGTTTATAGTCCAGCCTTTGACTGCTTTATGAGTCCAAAGGGGCTTCACAAAACATCTGATAAACTCTTAAATGAAGGATCTGTGGATACTGTGGGACTGCGTAGGGGTGTAAATATATATTGGTTTGTGTTTTGCAGATCACCCTTTGACATGAAAAAACTTAATGGACGTTAGCTTAGGTTTGCAAAGCTGCATCTGAACAAACCAGAAGACTTCACACAGCATATCAGCACAAACACCTCATACCAACAGTCAGCACACTGGTGAAGGTGTGATGGTTTGGGCTTGTTTTGCAGTCACAGGACCTGGGCACCTTGCAGTCATTGAGTCGACCATGAACTCCTCTGTATACCAAAGTATTCTAGAGTCAAATGTGAGGCCATCTGTCTGACAGATAAAGCTTGGCTGAAACTGGGTCATGCAACAGGACAATGATCCCAAGCACAGCAGGAAATCTACAACAGAATGGCTGAAAAAGAAAAGAATCAAGGTGTTGTAATGACACAGTCAAAGTCCAGACTTTAACCTGATTGAAATGCTGTGGAGGGACCTTAAGAGAGCTGAGCATAAACAAATGCCCACAAACCTCAATGAACTAAAGTGATGCTGTCACGCAGAGTGGCCCAAAATACCTTCACAACAATGTGAGAGACTGATAGTCACACAAAAAACAGTTACTTCAAATTATTGCTGCTTAAGATGGTTCAACAAGCTACTGAATCATGGGGTGTGCTGTTTTCAACTTGTTTCAAATAAATGAAAAGATAAATGTTAGCAAGTCAAACTGTATTAAAAGATGTTAATGTAGTTGACTATCAAAATACTGTTTAATTATAAAGATGTAAACTAGTTAGTTTAAATGTCACATAACACAACATACCCCAAAATGTTTAGCTATCTGAACATATTACAGTAATGTTTGCTTGTGAATCTTGATATGAATCCTGATAATCATCTAAAATAAAAATGGTGTTTAATATGGACAGCCTTAGACAATATTATGCTAATAACATTAAACAGGTAGAATTGGTTTGGCCAATATTACATATTTTACACTCGTAAAACTGGTTTTCCCCATCATTAATAACATTTTGGGCACTTTATTCTACACAACTTAATAGTAAATGGAAACATGTAGACTATGACTGATAATGTCAGACACACTGTACTACTGTCAGGTTTCAGATTCACCTTTTTAACAAAACAACCTCATATCAAAGTGCATTTAATGGCCATTTTTTACCTTTTACTCATAAAGACAAATTGCATTGTATTTCACAAAACACCCACAAAAGCTAATAAATGCACATTTGGGTTTGCGTGAATGATTTAACTACTTTAAACATCAGCTTTTAGCTCTATATGGATAACCAATTCTGTTTTTAGAAGAAGCTGGGCTTAATCTGAGACCTGTCGGACTGAATTCAGAATCAAAACAAAGCTGAGTTACATAAATAAATCTGAGAAGAAGAATGACACCATGGCGTGTGATCAGTTGTTTTTATTTAAAGCCTAAAAGTGATTTTACACTAAACAACAAATGGTTAAGCAAATGTTAGAATAAAGATGAGTATACTCAGAGTGGCACATTAGAAACTGAGCAATAAACAAAAGGCTTCCTAAGATTATGAACTACACACAGATTAAATACATCAGAATACTGTGATAAACACTTCCTCTGCGTCGTCTGAAAAGCTGAAGCACGCCTGGTCCTCTGCTCGCCTGGACCTCTTATCATTCCTCAGCTGGAGCGGCCATCTTGACGAGGCTGTCCTTGTCGAACCTGAAGAGCCTCCAGCCCTCCTCCTGAGAGAGATCCTCAGCACCGCGACGCTTGTAGAACTGGACCGACGGCTCGTTGTTCTCCGCCACCACGAACATCATGCCGGTGCAGCGCGTCTTCATCGCCAGCTACAAGAGGAACGAAACAGGTCAAAGCTGGTGCACTCAGAGGAAAGAATCAGATTATTATCTGATTAACACTGTGTGAGCATTTCTCCTTTACACTACAAAACATCTGACGCAGTAGTTAAACAGTGATTAAAGATGGTAAACAGTACAGTGAATGCACTGCAGTTAATAGTCATTACCATTTAAAGGGTGCCTTTGACACCACAAAGTGCTTAACAGACTAAGATAAGACGGATAAGATCACCCTTCAGGGGTTTAGAGGTTGGTCAGGTGTACAGGAGCAGCTTATAGCTTTAGTTTAGTAAACAGACTCACATTACTGAGGTGCCGCAGGACCTCCGAACCAATGCCCAGCCCTGTAGAAAGAGGGGGAAAAAAATTAGCTTATTAATAAAGAAGCTGCAGAGTAGGAGTGAAATGTAAACAGGAAGAGATGGAGATGTTTTTACCTCTGTACTCATCCATCACATAGAACTCCTCCAGGTAGAGCTGCTTGCCCACCCAGGGGTCGTACGTGAAGTAGTACATGGCAAAACCCACCACCTTCGGATCTGCAGGGAGACACGGACCACAACATCAGATTGTTAGAAACTCAACCGTCTCTCTTGCTTGGAAATAATATGGATGGAACAACATATGTTGGAGACTACAGGGAGCAAATCAAGCAAACCATTTCCGCACTTTGTTTGGGGGCTGCTGTTGTATAAAACAATACTAGCAGGAATCAAAGATTTCCTGCCTACCTTTGAGCTATTTGGGGAATATTTGAATATATTTGATGTGATATATTTGGGGAAAATGAACAAACTTACAAGCTCTGTTTAAAATGAAGCTGACTGCAGGCAAAAAAGCCATCACCCAAAAAATATCTGCAGACAGCGGTACCTAAGGTCGAGGACTCAAATCCTTCTGGTGCTGAGACATTATTTTGGCTCTGGCTCAAACTGTTATTAAAGCACCAGAAATGCCTCCATGCAGGAAAAGCTCCACTTTTAACCTTTAACCTGCTTCTTGCTGCTGTCACAGGGCAATCTGCCAGAACCTTTTTGGCCTGATCAGACTGTTTATGACTGTATGTGCTGTAATCACTGGGAATGAGTTCAGACAGTGGCTCGGGGAGGTAATGAGGTAGTACAGGTCAGGCACAAATTCTACTTTTAGTGAGGAATGTCTGAATGTAAACACGGGGAGCTGAGCTGTGAAGAGAACGAACAAACGAGCTGATTTTTAAGGTGGATTTAAAAGTAGAGTCAGCCTTTATAATCCCACACACTTTGATAAAAATCTGTGAATACAGAGGACAGCCCCATGAATCCCTCCAATTTTTCTCAGCAGGACAAATTCAAAGGATTGTTTGTGATCTTTTGTTGCAGACAGACTGACCGCAGCAGCAACAGGACGTCGGCTTCAGATGCTTCTGTAGTAAGACACATTGGAAAGACACATCCACTTTGTATTTTGGGCAGCTAGCCCAATCATCTACTCCTAACCAGGCAGCAAAAATTTAACTGCAGTACCTCTGATGTCCACTAGTGGCTGGCTCCAAAAGTAAGACCATCCCTATAGACTCCCATATTAAAAGGACCATCTTTATAGCAGAAATAAACATGTTTACAGCCACTTTTAGATACAGTGTATGCTCCTAACAGGTATCCATTACTCAGAGGTGGCTTCTGAAGGAGCCCCTCCACCTTCAAGATAATTTTTTGATGCAGCTACTAAAAGGAGCATGATCTGTACATTAGATATGTGTGTTTACAGAAGGATTAAACACCTGCAGGCAAGCGTCTGACTCTTGGCCTGTAATTACAAAAGCAGGAAGCACACCTGTGGAGCCTTCAGGCGAACACCGTCGAAACTGCTGCATCAACAGAAAACATTTCCATCTCTTTAGCAGGTAACCTGCTTGAAACTGCAGGTTCCTGGTGGAAACTATTTGAGCTCAAGGCTGAAACTGAGCCTCAGTGTTTTCTTTTCTTCCAGTAAGAGGATCTGTGGGGTTTCGTACCTTCACTGCTGTTCTCTCCTTGGATTTCGGCAATGACGCAATGGTAAAACGGCGTGTCACCGAAACCGTCCTCAAGGAGTTCTGCAGGGAAACACAACCTTTAATTATTTAAACACAAGAAGAAGAGTGCGGGTAGTCTGTGTTTATGTGTGGGTTAAAACTTACCTTTCTCAGTCAGTGTCACCTGGTGCTCCATCTCCTCATATTTTGCAAGTTCCTGGAACAAAAAAGGAAATGATCATTTGTATTTTGACACCTGACACTGAAATTTTCAACATTCTAAACATCTAATAACAATAACTTTTAATTTATCCAGTTTGTTTTGATCCCATTCAATTGAATCTGCAAACAACTGAGATATTAATATGAGAAAATCTAAATGCAGTTCTACTGTTATTAATGGTTTTATAGTCATTTATACAATCCTTATAAATGCTCATCAGGGCTGTTTCTTTCCATTACAATACAAACATATGGCTGATTATTATTGACTTATCCATATATCAGTCAATATCAGTATAACACTGAACACAATGTCAGAGGTCGATATTTATCTGTTGTATCACCTCAGTTTTGTGCTGGCCAAATGGCTAAAAAATAAGAGGCAAATTTACAAGAAAAATGAAAAATGTAAGGGGAAAAAGGGGCCATTAAAAAAAGTACATTTACGAGGAAAAAGTGGTAAATTTGCGGGGGAAAATTGAGAAATTTAATGGAAAAAAACAGGCCAGTTTACCAGAAAAAAACAGAGTACATAAAATGGTTTTACAAGTAAAAATTTGTAAGTTTATGAGGGAAAAAAATGGCAAATTTAAGGAAAAAAAAGCAAATTTACAAGGAAAAAAGGGAACTTTATTTAATATAAACATTTTCATGTTTATAGAGCTCATTATGTACCATATATATAGGGATCACCGACGGTATTATGATTTTTTTAATGTATTGAAAAAGTGGTGGTATTTAATTAAATGGGTATTTCCATCATTTAAGCAGCAAATGGTTATTTTCTCAGGCCACCAGAGTCAATAAAGTACTATAAAGTCAGGGTATACTGTGCATAACTGCAGGAAATGTGATGAAAATAACTTTAATTTTAAAATAGAGGACTTCTAGACTCTCTGCTGTCAAATTAATGTCCCCACCACTTTCCAGATCAAACCTCCACCCTTTTTGTCGATCTGCAGAAGTAAGCTTGTTTTGTTTTTTCTGAATTGGAATAACATTTCTCCATCGGGGTCAGCCATGATAAGAGCGCATCGTCAGACTGACCATATATAGACACCCGGTGGCGTATGAGCCGTCTGACGGTAAACAGGGGCCTCCGGCTCTGATCTCATACTCTGACATCCTCCGGATATCTCCCACCTGCTACGCTGTCTCCATGTAACAGCTGTTCATCTATCACAGCTAACGGCTTAACACCTAACTGTTCCCTGCCAGCTCATTCCCAAGTGTTAGGTTAAATTCCTACTCATTTCATATCAAATTAATTACGCTTTTGCCCAAATATCTGCTATTTTCCGATCCCACTGGCCTACCTTCACCAGTCGTAATATATCAGACACATCCCGTGGTTCAGCTTTCCGTAATTTATACTCCATTTTCTTCTTTTACTCTTTTTTCCTTTCCTCAGAAGTCCTCTGTATGTGAAGTGGAAGATTAGGTGCTTCTTCATTCGCCTCGCAGTGGCTTTTCCCCCACAGTCAGCCTCTGGTCCGGACGCGTTCGTCGAAACAAAACATTCAGTACGAGTGGCCCTCGGCTGGGTCGCTGCCGCTCAACTGCTCTCCCTTTGTTTATGTCAGGGGTTTTATACCCGGCTCGCGCTGCAACGTGATTGGTGGGTTCACAGAACTCTCAGGCTTCTGACAAATCAGCGTCACCTTCTGGCCGCTTTTGTGCCCAATCGGTGTACAAAGAATGCTCACAAGAGGAGTCTGTTATTCTGTCACAAGACGTTTTTGACGAAGAAAAGAAGGAGCTGTGAAAATATTTTTACTTTAATTAAATAAAAATTTATTATTTATACATTAAACAAAAGCAATAGTCTTATAATATAAAGTTACTCAATTTGAAAAGGAAGATTTGCTTTTTTTTGTAGGTAAAATGACTGATAAAAATGAACTTAAGTATAGAAAACACAATTTCTTTCTAAATGATAAGATAAGAAATGTTCCAGGTATTGTCGGGACTAGAAAGACTCCTCCATTTACTTGTGATAATAATAACTGTTACCTGGGTACTTCTAGAAGCAAGCGTAGCCAGTTAGCAGCACCTTAAAATGCATTCGGGTATCTATTTGGGCATTTAATCAACTTTAATTTCAAAGGTCTCTGGGACATTAAAACTGCATGTATAAAATCACCAGTCAAATCTGACAGATTTTAGCCCCATAACAAGATTTTAAAAAGCTTTTATTTTTCTACTGGAAGTTGAATTTTGTACCCATAATTCTCCCACAGATTTCAGTTCAGGGTTCTCTGACTGCCACATGCCTCTCTCATAATGTCTCTGCCTGGCTACACAAGTGGAATTTTCCACCACCAGCAGACTACATGTTCATATGCAGAGTAGAGAGTGTATGTAGAGATTCGGTGTGGTTACAGGCTCTGCAGACAGTCGTGGCATTGATGGATTGGGAAACAATGGTCCCATGAGGACAGGTGAAAGGCTGCCCCACCCCTATCCTCTAAAACTGAGACTGAAAGTTACGCAGAACAAGGTGTTTAATGTCTTCAACTATGCATCTTATTGATGTTTTGAAGCTGCTTTCTGACTCTTATAATTTGTTTAAGGATGTTTTGGATCTCTGTGCAGGTGCAAAATGACAACAAAAAGTTGTCATTTTGCACAGTTTGTTTCTGGTTGTTGTACATCTCTTTGTAAAGGAGGGACCAAATGTTTACACATCCAGAAAAGTATTCAGGTGCAAAACAAAAATCATGTAAATATGTAGGTGACAAAAGAGAGAAGGCGAGTGTGTCTGAGGAAGCTCTTGTAGACAGAAAAGTGAGCTAAAAATAAAATGTTTTAAAGGAGAATTCAGTTGTTTGTTTCCCATATCCTCTGTAGACTACAACATAGTAAGCAGCATATTAAGATATGCATTCCTAATTTGATTTGTTACTCCAATTGTTATTTTTTCTTATTAAACTGTAATATTTTTTAATACAGGGCAGCAAAGTGGTGCAGTGTCTAGCACTGCTGACTCACAGGAAGAAGGTCCTGGGTTCAAATCCTGTGTGGAGTTTGCATGTTGAGTGGGTTCTCTCCGGGTACTCCGGCTTCCTCCCAGAGTCCAAAGACGTGCGTGTTAGGTCAACTGGTGATCCTAAATTGGCTGTAGAATGGTTGTCAGGCTCTCTGCTCTGTGTTAGCCCTGTGACAGACTGGCCACCTGTCCAGGTGTATCCCTCCTCTTGCCCTATGACAGCTGTGATAGACTCCAGCCCCCACCTGCGACCCTGAATTGGATAAGCGGAAGAAAATGGATGGATGGATGGATGGATATGTTTAAATGAGTTTTCTGTGTTTAATGCTGTTTTTTTTCAGTTTGAAGTATTTATTGATGGATTGATAGGTAATTTATAAATTATTTTAAGTATTCTTCATTAAAATATCAGATAATTTATTACTTTTTTATTTTAATCTAATTATTTTTTGTATTTTCTTATTATTTTATTTACTAAATTCTTTATGGATTAATAAAGTAATTTGTACACAGTTTTGATATTAATTATTTTTAATGTGCAATTAGCCCCCTATAGAGTAAAAACCATAGGTAAATGCATAAATAAATTAAACAAAAAATATAAATAAATGTATAAATAAAAGGAGCCAGAGGAGGCTACTATAGGGAAAAAATAACAAATTAACGCGAAAAAACTGTTTCAGGACTTCAAAAGTCCTCTAAGTGAGCGCTGACAGTCTTAATTAGAAAATCTCTGTCTGATGACATCTGGATTTCTCCAGAAGAACCTGACCGCTGAGGAAAGGTACCTGACAGGGTACTGAGGGTGTCAAACCCAGCGAACGTTGCGTCATCACGCAGTGGGCGGGGCGGCGTGCCATCGCGGAAGCTGCGCTGTAGTCTGTCTGACAGCTTTCCTGACCTCGCTCTCTGTCTCCTGAAGAGAAAAACTTTGATTTTTCTCTCTTTTCATTCAGCCCACCCGTTTCGTTTGGACCCCTGAGGCCTCGGCGCTGTGATCCCGGACATCAAAATGCTCTCACCGAGGTTCGTGTCTTTAAAATAGCTCCTTCACAACCTTAATTGGTGCTATGCGTGTTAACTGTTTACAAGTTGGCTCATTAACGCTGGGGATGCTCAGCAGCGATAAGCACTGATTATTGCTGCTGTTTACTCTTTTATGGCTTCAGTAGTGTATAAAGGAAGAGTGAGCTCCATCTGGGAGCAGCTAAGCAGGCCCACACGGGGCGGGAATCAGTGTCTGCATAAAGGGTGTGTCCTGTTCAAACCTCTGCATGCTCTCTTCCACACAGGACCAACACCAAAGTTCAGTTATTACAGCAACAAAGAGTTCAGGAGCTTTTAGGTAGTTTAAACTCTTACACTTTAAAGTTTATAGTCTCCCTAATGGAAATACGTTTACTTAATTACAATTTTATTACTTTATGTTTTTAACTTCACTGCATTTATAAGCATGGACTGAGGTGTAGTTTGAATCCTGGGGGAAATCCTCAGCTTCTTTCAGTGCTTTTATTCATGATCATCGTAACAAAAAATATATCTGAAGATATTAGAGCAAGTAAGTCAATTACAAATAATTTAAATATAGAATAGAAAATTTAATGAATGAATGAATTAATAATAATAATGAAGTAATTAAGTGAAACCCAGCATCACAACGTGTTTCATAAAAACATATAATACACATAAAATAAAAAAGTGACAAGAAGATTAAAAACCAAAATTTTAAAATCTAACAAGAAATTATAGAAACAATATGAATTCAGTATCAAAAACAGTGTGACTTCTAAATTAGGAATAATGTGAAAATAATGTAAAAAAAGTGAAACTTAAAATAATAAAATTGAGCTAAAAATGTAAAAGAAATAAGAAAATCTATAAGGAAATGAATAAGAAAGCCCTGCGATATAAATAAGACCTTTAACAGCGATTATAGATGACGCGAACCAGAGTCCAGGTAGGATTATCCACAGAGTCCAGGTAGGATTATCCACAGAGTCCAGATTTAATCGGTCATCAGTTGTTGCTCTGTGTAACATGAACATTCAGGGTTTTTCCTGCATAGAGTATTTTTTTAAAATGTATTTTATATGTAATCTCTCCTAGAAATACAAAAATATATATATCATGGATTAAAGAGTTCCAGAAAATGGACATATGGAGTGTCATGTTCCTCTTGTGGGGGGGGCAGTGAGAGTCTGTCTGATCAGCTGTTCAGGATTTAAACATTTCACATACACAGCCTGAAATAGAGGGGGGTGATGTGTGTGCATGTAACAGGACTCGTTGGTCATCTGAGGTTTTTTTTGTGTGTGTGCTGTCATCATGTGGGTTCAGGTTTCTGCTGCTGCGGTGGGCTGCGTCCTTCACGAGGAGGACGTTCAGCACAGGAGGAGCGCTGAAGCAGGGAAAGCAGGGCAGGGCACCTGACATGATCGAGGGTAAGAAAGCAAGCACACTTCCCATATCAAATGAGTGATATGATAATGTGCTTTACATACATGAAGCTGACATGAAGACAGTGCAAATGTCATGTACATCTACAGTGGTGTGAAAAAGTGTTTGCCCCCTTCCTGATTTCTTAGTTTTTTGCATATTTGTCACACTTAAATGCTTCAGATCAGCAAACAAATTTTAATATTAGTCAAAGATAACCTGAGTAAATACAAAATGCAGCTTTTAAATGATGATTTCATTTATTAAGGGAGAAAAGATATCCAAACCTACCTGGCCCTCTGTGAAAAAGTAATTGCCCCCCTTGTTAAATCATGAATTAACTGGGATTAACCACATTTTTTAGAAAGATGAGTTCAATTTTACCAGCCACACCCAGGCCTGATTACTGCCAGACCTGTTGAATCAAGAAATCACTTAAACAGAACCTGTCTGACAAAGTGAGGCAGGCTAAAAGATCTCATAAAGCAGCAC
>VUQI01028811.1:29677-40835 GCA_015106735.1 Paratilapia polleni | reverse complement strand
AGCAAGTTTTCTTCCAGGATAACCTTGTACGTGGCTTGATTCATGCGTCCTTCGCAAAGACCAAACTGCCCGACTCCAGCCTTACTGAAGCATCCCCAGATCATCACCGATCCTCCACCAAATTTCACAGTGGGTGCGAGACATTGTGGCTTGTAGGCCTCTCCAGGTCTCCGTCTAACCATTAGACGACTAGCTGTTGGACAAAGCTGGAAATTAGACTCATCAGAGAAGATGACTTTACTCCAGTCCGCTATGGTCCAATCCTTATGGTCTTTGGCAAACTTCAGTCTGGCTCTTCTTTGCTTCTCATTGATGAAGAGCTTTTTTCTAGCTTTACACGACTTGAGCCCTGCCTCTAGGAGCCTGTTTCGAACCATTCTCACTGTGCACTTCACCCCTGCCATTTGCCATTCTTTTTGTAGGTCACTTGATGTCATCCTGCGGTTCCTGAGTGACATTCGAATGAGGTGACGGTCATCCTGTCAGTGGTTATTTTTTTTTATTCCAGTTACTTTTGATGTACTACTAGCACTGTTTTTGCCATCCAGTTGGTCCTATTGCAAGAGGATAGTGATGACCACAGCAATGGTTTTTATACTTTTCCTCATTAAATAAGATTTGGTTCAGGTGATCACCTCATCAGTACCTTATTAGGTAGAAACAGGTGTGCTTGTGTCATGTCAAGAGACACTGGAATGGAATGACTGTCATATATGTAGACATGCTGATTTCAGAAAAATTTGCAGTGGTCTCTTAATTTTTTCCAGAGCTGTATATATATGGTGTTAGCAGCACTGAAAAATGACACAATACCAACATCTTTTCCAGGAAACATTGTTCCTGTTTATGCTATTTAACATTAGTGATCATTGCCATATTTTATAGTTCTTTTTAAGCCACATAATCATAATTCCAATTTGGAATAATAATTTGATGCTGCCATTAGCCTACCAAAACTGTTCTGGAGTGTAATATAGAACTTGTTAAATGTTAACATTAAACTTTTGACCATGTTAAACTTTTTCAGCTCATGATCATCTTTGGTATCTGTGGTTATTTTCCACCCATATCCACTCAGTATCTCTGCAGATGATGTATCAAGGAGCAGTTACTTGAAAAGTAAACCAAACTTCCTGAAAAGTGGTTTTCAGAGGGTAAAGCACAACAGTTGGACAGAGCAGAGATCATCAGTGCTTACTGCTGACTCTGACTTTAAACATCTTCAGCTGGGTGGCTGATTCAGCTGATCCTGCGCTCTCTGGTCACCATAAACCCCATCTCCGTTTTATCTCTGTGCGGCCGCCGCCACTGCTGCTGCCACTGCTGCTGCTACTGCTGTTGCTACTGCTGTTGCTTCTGGCTCTCCTGCAGTTGTCATTCCCTTTTGGTGGGAGTCTGACAACTGACTTGCTCACGACCCCCACAGTCACTTGGGTGTCTGTAGGCTGCTCATTCTTCAACCAGGAGCCACAGCAAAGGATCATGTGAAAACATGTTACACAGGAAAGTTTACAGTGAGAAAAACCAGGGTTTTGTCATGTACAGTATGTAACTTATGGTGCGATTCCTCTCTGCCTAATGAGAGTGAAATGATACAAAGCCTAAAGCCTTACATGTACCCTTATATATAGACTTTATTTCAGTAATCGAATTATTATTTTATTTAATTTCTGCTTCTTTTATTGGTTTTAACCTAAATGTGTTATATTTTTTTAATGGTGTATTGTTGGTTTTAATTATTATTGAATTTTATTTCTACTTCTGTTATTCTTTTTAACCTCTGTCTTTAGTCCATTTTTGCATGGTTTTAATTCACATGTTTATTGATGATTTCTATTCTTTATCATGTTATTTTCTTAATGATTTTTAAGTCACTTGCTCATCAATGGTATGTCTGTTTTTTTAGTTGTTTTTTTTTTTAGTTATCATTATATTCATTACATACACATTATCTACATAGTTTTATACTTGCAACCTCTGTAGTAGCTCATACATTGTGCTTCATAATGATAATTTTCTTTGCTTGCTTGGTGTTTCATAAAATACTGTAAGTTTGCTTATATTGTAATGTACTGCAAATGCATACTGACAGCTGTACTTGCACAAGAAGGCTCCAGGGAAGGAATGTGTAATATGCCAACTGTCACTCCCTAAAATTAATAATTTCCACGTAACTCTTAGGAAGTTGAACATTTAAAAAAAAAAATTGTCAAATTTGTCTTTGGATGAGAAAAATTTTCCATGTTACAAATTCAACTTCAGTTCATCTTTAAAAATGCTGTTAAACTTTGTGTCTATCAAATTGTGGGCCTGGACAAGAAACACTTTATATGTTCCTTCATATTATCCATTCCAATGAGACATTTCTTGATTCACTCGACCATACTGTTCAAAGTGTCCTCAGCATTTAATGGGCAAACAACATTTTTTTTTTAGTAAAAATTCGCTGCACCTGATTTACTGCAGTGAAAATGTAATGAACCCTCTGACTGCTTTTATACAGTAATCAGTATCTTGATATGGGTCCACAGTTTGCTACGCTATTTATATACATGTATACTGTATATTGATACATACAGGAGGGTGTATGGTGTCAGATACTTTCCACCTTCAAGTATTGGTTTCCACTATGACTTGAGACATTTATAAAGTGATCCAGTTATTATTTGAAAAAGCTCTCTTACTCTGCATTGTCTATACTATAATAGATGCTGTAATTTTTAATATTAGCATTTAGACCTTTGAAGTCATTTGAAAATGTCATTGCAATCAAGAGTTTTGTAATTGAGCTCCCCAAACATCCTCCCATGCTGGGACACAATAGCACAGTGAATGTGAATGTTTAATAATTCCTCCTCTGTTATGGTCTGAAATCTCACCTCACTCGTCGCCCCTGACCGTTACAACAGGGCCATTTAGGGTGACACAGGCTCCAGTGCAACACCCAGAACCCTTTCATGTCCTAATTGTTTGGTTGGTGAGAAAAGTCTGGTTTGTGTTTCCTGTTTTAGCACCTTTGGGTGGCTTCACTACCAGACTGGAGCCTAATTAGGGTGCCACATTAAATGAAATGTGATGACAGAGAGAGAGAGATGAAATGTGTTTTTTCTATGTGTGTGTGTTGGTGAAATTAATGTAAAACTGTTGTGCTGTGTTGTAACCAAACACCTACAATAAAGAAGCTCTGACCACTAGCTGCTGCGTTTCCTCAGTCCTAAACCTCATGACCTCAAAGTGTCCGTCTAAATCCTTCTGTCCCCTCAGTGGATCACGTGAGCGAGTTTCCTTCACCTCTCTGTCACCTGTTCTCTCTTTCAGCATAAATGCGGTTGACCTTTGACCTTTCTGCTCCATTGCTTCACCACACGGACTGGGCTCCCTTCAGCAGCTGTGTCAACCTCAGTCCTGGCAACTGCTGTGCCCACGGAAGGACAGAGAGCGGCATTTATATCACACCACATAATGAGTCAGCAGCACAGTACTGTCTTACCATTGTCAGGATTAAGCAGCTCACTTTTACTTCTTGGTTTGTTATTGAACTAACGCTACTCCTAATCTTTTTAGCGTGCCTTTAGAATACATAAAACAATGTGCACTAACTTTTTAGATGCTTTGAGGTATTATTTGCGACCATAATGCCACTCTTTAACATGTCAAATCTTCAGTTTAAGTCTTATTTTTAAGTAATTTGTTAACCTTCTACCTCCTACAGAGGCTTGACTGCTAGAAGAGGGGTCACTCTGTGAGGTTTTCGTATCCTGTGCATGTGCACGACCTGGTCTGGTGTCAGCTGCCAGTTTATTTATACCAGTAGAATTCCATATTATCTGCCGGTGAAGAAACTGCTCTGGGGTTCGTCATTCAAACTCCCGTCTGGTGTCCTGAGGGAAATTATTTCTTCCTGCCAAGAGAAGTGTGTTGTGACCTCCCCAGAAGCAGTGGGACATTGGCAGCAGGGCAGATGGGTATGACAGAGGGGAACAAAGTGATTAGCAAATGGGGGCCCCAGTATGTGAACAGTAGTTAAAAATAACCTCACTGGCCCAATTTGTAGATAACATGCAGCTCAGCCGCTCAACTCCTGTTTTGACTTGCCCCCACGTTGGCTTAACTGCTCTTAATATTTGTGAATGAGTTCAAAATCTATGCTTCAATGTCCATGTTTAGAGTGTGTGTTTGAAGGATCAGCAGACTGATGACTGGGAGTCAAATAAATAAAATGGAAGAGGTGCAGACAGGTGAAAAAAAAAAATCAGAGAGTAAGATGAGCTCTTTTGCATGATGCATGACACATGATGAAGGAGAAACAGATGATTAGATGAGAGTGTTTGCTGGCAAATCCCCGGCCCATGAGCCAGTATGTGACAGTGATCAGCTGTCCCGCAAAGAGGAACAGAAGGATTATGATTTGTGTCTTTACCATTGTGTCCAGTGCGAGCGACCAAGAATCCACTCAGCAACAAAAGTCATCTGATATTCTAAGCACTCAGATATAACGAGCAAGGCCGTGGTGCATAGCTGGCATTAGTGGAAATGTTGCATTTGTGATACACCCTGGCTCAGGGCCATGGGAAATATTGAACAACTGTCGAATTTAGACAACATCCTGTGGCGGAGAAAAAAAACGGGAGCCACAAAGATGCAGCGGGGTTGCTATTTGTGGACGGCGAGTGCCTCGAAAATAGCGAGAGGGTTGGGTTTCAATATAAGCCCCTCTCTCTGAGCTCGAGCTTTCTGTGAATGAGGCCCGGGTTCCTATCACACCCAACCCCAGCGCTGATTTTAGAACACAGGTGTTGACCTTAGTGGAGCTTGTGCTTGCTGCAGAGGAAAATGAACCCCCTGAGCTCGGCCTGTTTGCCTCTACAGTGCTGGTAATCACTGCATGGTCACACAGATGCTTCAGAGCTGTCATACCTTCAGGCTACACATGTCCTGAGAAAAGTCATATTCTTAGTGGCTGAATGGTTGAATAGAGTGATTTCCTCCCCGCTTTCAACATTTCCTTTGGATTTTTGCCTTCCTACAAAATTAGCTTATTTCACATTGAGTGTTGTGTTGTTAAGTGTCACGGTGGCAGAATGGTCACCTTGTAGCCACTGAAGAATTTATTGCTTGTTTTTATGATGCCACAAGAACACCCATACAACTTATTCACACTCCTCACATGTCATTGGCCGTGCTTGATGGACAGAAGTTTACATTACAGCTTATCAAAATATTTGCCACATTTGATACACCGTAATGCACATAGAGTTATCATGTGATGCCGCACAAAGGTGCTAATTTTAATCATCCAAATTATTACATAAAATGGCTTGAAATGTCATTTCATGAACTTGATAACCATGTACGTCACTTTTTCCTCTACTGTAAACGGTACAATGAAGCTAAAGTGAATCTACGAAGCCAAAGAGGGCTGAAACTCAACCTTGGCTTCAGCTGTGACTCAAGGCCTGCCGTAACTGCTGCTCTGACTGTACCCCCAAACCCAGTAAAACACGCCCCTCTTGCAGTTGCTTCCTTGTTTCTCCTTGTATCCCTTTTTCTTTTTTATCCAAAAAGGAGCCATTGACATTCAGTGTAAAATAGAGGCAGGGTGGGGTGGGGGCCTGAACAGAGGAACGGCAGGGGTGTAGGGTGTCTCCAGCCCAGTGTGAACAGCTGAGAGGTGTGATTTCACAGGCTGGCTCCCCCCTGTCAGGGCCCTGATTGGGCCGGACAGGAGGCGCAGGAGAGGCCCTGGCTTCTAAAGGACACCAACAGGTGGGAGGCCGCATTGGAGGGGGCCGCTCCTGGAGGCATAGAAAAGGCCGATCTGCAAGGCCTGTCGTGGGCACAATCCACTGGCCAGATTCAGAGGAGGATGGTTGATCACAGGGGAGCTGAGGGTGAAGAGAGGAGCAGGGTGAAGTTGGTTCTCAGAAAGTGGAGGGTTAGTTTCATGAGCTTGGCTTTGATGGGCGGATAAAAGGCAGAGGACAACTTCAGGGACAAGGAATGACTGAGTAAGGTTTGTCTGAGTTTTGTCTACTCTTGAAGAGCTGAAAAGTGAGTTTTGGTTGTAGTTTTTCCATTTAAATCTTTAGTGCACAATGCAGAAAGAGACAAAGTTATCTGTCAGCCAAAAATCTTCCAAATTCAGTTGCAGACTTCGGGTTCTTGTGCTTGTGTTATTTCAGTTTAACTGATTCGCAGCACAATGTGAGCAAAATCAGGCATCAAACCAGCTGTTAGATGTTTTCTCTCAGTTTTACTGAAGACACAACCCAACGTGGCAGCCACTTCTGTCAGGTGAGGGGAAGCTGAGGTGTGATACAGGAAAGAATCAGGAAATTTGGTGTCACTCAGTGGAGCCGTCCCATTCTAATTACAGTAGATGAGCCAGTCTTTCTAATGGCCATTTGGTTCTGGGGCTGGTCGGCCTAGAAGTGTTTAGATTTACCAAGGAAGTCACCAGTAGTAAATCTGAAGGAGAGGCGGACTGTGGCCTCCATCTCAACGCCATTTACTCACCACAAGAGAGAGGAAACACAAGGAGTTCAGTGAAGGTGAGTAAAACATATTTAAAATCTACTCAAGCTATTTTAAAAAGGGTCCTTTTTAAAAATGAATTGAATTGTTTCCCTTCTTAAGGATCACTTGACACAACTGCCGGGATCGTATTGACTTGGCATGGCGTGATGTTTAGGAAATAAAAAGGACGATGACCTTTGTCTGATGGGAGTCAGTATTTGCCTCACCCACCAGAGTTATTTAAACTCAGTTCAGCATCATCACACTGGCATTACCCATCAAAGAGATGAAGGGCCTGGCATCTGGCAGTATCAACAGTGAACTTGTTTATATTTATCAGAAAATCCTACTTTTTTTTTTTTTAAACTTGTATGAGAAAACAATAATCAGAATGTGACCCACACAAATTAAAAATAAATTTCCTCTTCCTTGCTTCTACAGTTTTGTGGCGATGAGAGAAGCCACCATTTTGTGTCTCTTTAGCTCCATTTTTCTTCACTCACTCTGTCACAGTTAACCACTGTTAAGCCGGTTCTTCCCGCTACTCTTCATGCGTGGCTATGAAAGGGTGCTTTGTGTCCGAGGAGCAGTGGATCCAGTTGTTGTCCCTTGTGAGGACATGCTTCCTTATATCCCCATATTAATACGCCACTTATGGAATGTAAGGAAGTGTGTGGTTTCAAGAGGACTTCAGCAACAACAGCAACATTTCTGATATTATTCTTTAATTATTCTTCATTCAGAAAATTGTGTGTGTGACTTTGTCTGTCTGTGGGGGGGTGTCAGGGTTCATGAACGTGTGTGTGTGTGTGTGTGTGTGTGTGTGTGTGTGTTTAGTGTGTGTGGCAGGACAACAGGTGAAAGGCCTATTCCCTCTCCTTCAGCTCAGGCACGTGTGCAGTTAGCATTACTCACAGGGCCGCTGATCGGGTCTCAGGGAGTTCTTGAAAAATTCCTGCCCTGCCCCAACTGCTGACAGTCAAGGAGGATTGACAGAGCACAGCTGTCACCCATTATAGCAACCTCAGAACTCTCAAAAAGGGAAGAGGGGAGGGAAGGGCAGAGATGCAGAGCTGTCACTGGGGGTGAAAGTTCACCTCCGTAGGCTGGATTTGGAAGGAAACAGAGAGATGTCACCGGCTGTCAGAGTTCCCAAACCTCTAAATAGGAACTATCTGCTTGGTAACACAGAAGCACTTGTTTCTGTGTTCTAACGTCTCCTTTTTTCTCTCTGTGTTCCATCAGGTAAGACTGGAAGAGGACTCAACAGCCTGACTGCTTGCAGATGATGTCCGCCTTCTGCTGTATTTCATCTTCCGTCTTCCTCATGTCCCTCACTTTCCTGTGACCTTTACCCCCGTAACCTTCCCTCTTGACTTCCTCCTGCTCTCTTGCCTCTCTCTTGCTCTGCCTCTTGCAGCTGAAGCAACACGCCTTGCTGTGGCTGGTCAAACGGAACCAAGTCAGGTGTTTCTGTGAGGTTTGGTCCCCTTCAACCAGCTACTGCGCCGTGAATTCAGTCAGCACACACCAGCTGGGAGTCGAACACACAGTGGCGTTGTGGTGCAATGCCGCTCACTCTGGAGGTGGTGAATAGATAGACTTTAAAATATAGATCAAACATGAGTTTTCTTTAGCACCTTCGTATTGATTGCTTATGATAATATGTGATTAGAAACCAATTAAAAGATAGTATTGAATTCCTGTTCCTCTGATTCACTCTAAGTCCATTTTACACTGACTAAGTGAAGGATTTTGCTCATTTTGGATCACTAAAGCAAAGATACAAAATATAAAGCCTAATTTCTCTACATTTACATTAAGTACAGCAGCTAAAAGCATTTGGAATATACTACCAAAAGAAGTCTACCTTATCCCGCAGAATAGACTTGACTATCTCTCACCCAATTTAAGATGATTTATAAAAGGTCTAAAATGGCAGTAAATTATAACCTAGTAAATGATTTATTTATTATTTAATGAGAAAAGGAGTGCAGGTGTAACAGTACAGTGGCAGAGAATGATGCTGACTGTAGAATACATAGGAAAAGCTAATATTACAGTCCAGTCCAGAGACTTCAGTACCATGGATAGCACTCGTGATCTATACAGTAATATGCTGTTTTTAGGTATGATGCTTTCTGTCGTAGGTGTAGACAGTACTCATGCCTGCAGACTATTTACAAACATGCTGTGCCAAGGCAAGCCAACAATCTAATAACGCTGCACTATTAGATTCCATGCGCTACACACTGAGCACCACACTGAGGTTTGGAATATCACTGTCTTGTCTGAATAGATTTAGAAACTCTTTTATCCCGCCTTCAAGGAAACTTTTAAATGATGGAATAGGGATGCATCAGTAAAAACCAACAAGTAATTATTTTACAGTTGTAGCAAATTTTCTGTGTTGTGGGTCTATAAATACCATCTATTTACAGTACATTAGTGTCATTTTTACTATATGTCTTTTATTAGACCTTTAGGTTTGCTTCTTGTTTCCTGGAGCTGTCTCAGCTCATCTTTCATGTATGTGGTAAAAATTTTTTATGGATGCAGCATGGGTGGAAACCTAATCCAAATTTCCTACAATGTGGGACAATAAATCTTGACTCTTATTTTGTGCGATGGGGAGTAATAAATAATACCAACACTTGAGTTGTCTCCATGGAAAGAAACTTCCTCTAACTGTGGAGATGTAATGGGGATGCAAATGAACATACAGAGAAACAGTCCCCTGTTGGGATCAACGTCACATGTCCTTCAATGACTTTTTCACTCCAAACTGTGTTGAAACCAGCAAATTCTAAAAGAGAAAAAAAAATCCAAAAAAATTTCTGCCCCATAGTATTTACTACTCTTACTGGTATCACTTACCAAAAGCAAGGATGCTGCAGCTGTAGTGCACTGAATAATATTTAAAACTACAGTCACGACTGATAACTAACCGCAACATTTTAACCATGAATCCTTTGACCCTAACATCACAACAAAAACACCAAAATGACATTCCTAAGCAGACTGATTGTAGCTTGTAGTTATACATTTCAGTGCTTAGAGAGAAATATATATAAAATGTGCTTAATCTAAAAAGGATAAACTTTATAGGGAATGCTGTCAGTCAACTTAATGGTAACAATGCACGGTAGGTGTTGTAAAGGTTTTACACATATTCATATGATAATGTTAAATGATGAGAAATAAAGTATAATCTACAAGGAAAAGAAAAATAAATCCACACATACCATACTGTGCAAAAGTTTTGAGCCACCCCACATTTATGTTTTGCTTCCAAGGAGCCAGACTTTCTTGTGATTTTTTAAAGTGCTCTTGAGCAATAGTTCTCCAGGCTTTCTGAGGGTCTTTCAGAGTTCTTTGGACATTGGCTGCTTTTTCACTCATTTTCAGTTCAGTCCTTGTAGCTGACCTTTTTCAGAGGAATGTTTTTTTTCTTTGTTAAATACTGACCTATAAATCATTCAAGCACAAAAAAGGCACCTAACTGACATAACAGACAACCAAGTACCTTCAGGCACTTTGTTATCAGCAGCTTGTTGCAAAAACACAGAATTTATTCCCATTTCTTTAGTTGAATCTATGAAAAATGCCAAAGATATCACAGTTTGACAAGTATAAAATAGTATTTTTGCATCAACAAGTTGATTCCCAAAGAGCTATTAGCTGAAAACTTGGCATATCTCGGCATGGTGTGCACTATGTCCTTAGAAATTTTGAGGAAACTGGACAAGTGCAGGACAAAAGAAGAAGTGACTATCTGCTGTAGATAGCCTAAAAAACAGCCTAAAAATCTACAGCAGATGAGCAATATCTGAAAGTCATGTCCTTAAGAAATAGGGGAAAAAAATCAATCAGCAAAAACCTGACACAGGACCTGAGAGATGCATCTGGCCCTTCAGCTGACCCATCAACAGTTCAATAAAGCCTCATTAGAAATGGTCTCAGTGGAAAGGTGGCTGTCAAGAAGCCATTCTTAAGGGAAGCAAACAGGGAGAAAAGGCTGAGGTATGCCAAATTACACAAGAACTGGACTGAAAATCAGTGGCAACAGGTCTTATGGAGTGATGGATCCAAATTTGAAATGTTTGGTTTAAATCATCATCCATATTTATGGAGGAGATCAGGAGAGAGGTACAACAGTGAGTGTCTACAGCCATCTGTAAAACATGACAGGCTCTGTCATGGTTTGGGGCTGCATTTCAGCCAGTGGTGTTGGAGATCTTGTCAAAATTGATGGAATTATGAACACAGAAAAGTACCATCAGAGTTTGGAAAGCATCTGACTGGCAGTGACAAATACTGAAAGTGCAGTAAAAGCATACCTGGATAGAAAAACACACAGTGAAACACTGTCAGTCATGGATTGGCCCCCCAGACCCCAGACCTCAACATGTTTGAAGCAGTGTGGGATCATCTTAACAGAGAACAGAACAAAAGGCAGCCAGCATCCAAAGAAGAGCTTTGAATGTCCTTCAAGAAGCCTGGAGAACTATTCCTGAAGTCTACTTAAAGAAATTACAAGAAAGCTTTAAGAGAGTTCAGACTGTGTTAAAGAATAAAGGTGGCCATAACAAATACTGACTTTCAAGCTTGTTAGCTTCAAGCTGTTTTTGCATTATATACT
>VUQI01028811.1:16542-29657 GCA_015106735.1 Paratilapia polleni | reverse complement strand
ACTATCAGTCATGGATTGGCTTCCCCAGAGTCCGGACCTCAACATTATTGAAGCAGTGTGGGATCATCTTGACAAAAAACAGAACAAAAGGCAGCCAACATCCAAAGAAGAGCTTTGAATGTCCTTCAAGAAGCCTGGAGAACTATTCCTGAAGTCTACTTAAAGAAATTACAAGAAAGCTTGAATAAGAGAGTTCAGGCTGTGTTGCAGAATAAAGGTGGTCATACAAAATGTTGACTTTCAAGCTTGTCAGTACTGCACAATTTTTGCCCTATATACAGTATTTGCCCTATATATAGTATTTCCATGTATGTTTGCACATGTTTCAATAAATCACTGCACTCATTTCCCATTTTCCTAGCAAAATATACAGAAAGGAGGGGTGGCTCAAGACTTTTGCACAGCACTGTATAATGTGAGAAGTTTGATATTTATAGATTGTTTTAAAGAATCTCCATGTTGATATATAGCTAGATCAACCTATAGCTATGTGACCTGGTGTTGTGGATTTATGGAGAGGTAAACTATAAATAACACCTATTTATGACAAAATGAGGAGTAATTTTCCTCCACAAGGGGGCGATATATGTTTCTATGGCTGTAGTTTGGACAGCAGCAGAGGAAGTGAAGCAGCATCGTAAACATGGCTGACAGTGGAGTGACAGGTGGGTTTCAGAGTGTGTAGTTTCTTTAGTTTATTTAATTTTCCTTTTATATTTTTATTTCTTGATGGTGGACGTTACGAAGAAGTGTCTCATACTCACAGCCCTTATTATGGAGTCTTTATTTTTGGCTTGTTAGCAAAGTTAATTTTCCAGATGCTAGTGCTGCTAACGTTAGCATCGCGAGCAAGTAAACGGTACTCCTGCCGTGGACATGGTGAATGTATTGCATCATCTTTTCCAGTAGTTTTTTAAATGTACAGAGTGACTAAATATGCATGTTTTTAAGTTTTCACTGTGCTGTGAAGATGATGCAAGTGTCCCAGTTTTGTCACTGGTGTCGCTGACATGGTGCAACCTAAAAGAAGCCAACAGAATCAGCCTTAGTATCACCGTCCTTTGTGGGAAAAAGTAACAGAAGTAGATTATAATAATAAATAATCTAATAATATCATCATTTATTGGTTGTCTAACAGATGGACCCGGGAAGAAAGATGAAATTGAACGTTCAAGGGTTAGTCTTGGCGTTTCCTTTAAATTTATTACAGTCTTTTATGAGGATAAAGGTTTGCCTTAATAATTCGATTTTTCTTGACTCCCCTTTCTGACATTATCACTGGACAGAGTGAAGGCAAAGAGCTAACCAAGGAGGAGAAGCAGCGGCTGAGGAAAGAAAAGAAACAGCAGAAGAAAAGCAAAGAGAAAAAGGATGACAAGGCTTCGCAGGAAAGTGAGAAAGAAAAGAAGCCGGTCAGCTCAGCTGCTCCAGCATCCCAGCCTCCAACACAACCCACAGTGCAGAAAGGTGTGTGTTATTTTGGCAGCACCAAGTGTTGTTAAGAGTTGGATGCACAATGAGATTAATCCTTTAACCTGACATCTGTGTCCCTTTGGTTTTTGTCAGCTCCTTCAGCAGTGCCTGCTCCTGTACCCGCTTCCGTGCCTGCCTCAGAGGCTTCTGCTCCCGCAGACAAGCCCACGAAGAGTAAAGCGGAGCTGAAAGCTGAGAGGAGAGCTCGGCAAGAGGCTGAGAGGGCCAGCAAGCAGAGCAAGAAGGGAGAGGCGGGACAGCAGGCTACCACGAGCAAACCAAAAGCACCACCCAGCGAGCTGCAGCCAGGTACTACTGTTATACCCACAAGGACAGCCATCGTTCTGATAATCTAGCCTGACATGCACTGTTGAGCCAAAACATTAAAGTCTCTCACATATTAATTGAATAACATTGACTATATTGTAACAATGGTCCATAATATATAAAGCGAACAGTCAGAGAAAGAGGCAGCTATCTACAAAACTTTGACAAACAAGGGCCAGATGACTTAGTTGTACCATCCCAGAATCTGCACAACTGTGGAGTGCTCCTAGTCAGCAGTGATAAATACCCACCAACAGTGGTAGTATGAGGGACACACTATGAACTCATGACAGGCTGTTGGGCAATATTCTGGAACAAGATTGATTGGTGGCAATTTCAACCTGCAACGTCTTGGTGCCAGATACCACAGTGCACTGGTAAAGGCAGAGGTCAGAGCTGTTTAGCAGCTCCCAAAGGACCAGTAGCATGTAACACAAGTTGATATTAATGTTTTGGCTCATCACTGTACTGTGGAGAACATAAACTCTCTGTATTTTCAGTGGTGAAGAGGCTCCCAGAGCACATTCAAGTGGACAACCCAGATGTTTTAAAGAAACTTGCCAAGAAGTTGGAAAGACAACAGGTCAGTATCATTATGTGGAACTTCTAAAGACCCTAACAATGATTCTAAACACACGGAATACACAAGATACACTGTGATTCTAAATAACTTTTAAAGTTATAGTAAGAGTGGATATAGTTTAACTGAGAAATGTTAATGTATTTTATGAATGGCCTTGGATGTTGATCTTGGATGCTTTAAGTAACTATTTTATGCATGAATCTAACATACAATATTGTAAACTTATTCAGTCGATGGACAAAACAGTTTAGTGCTTTTATGTTTACAATACGTTATATTAGACAGAAGTGAGACGTCTCCTTCAGGTGCCAGATTAGTCCTTTGGAAATCTAAGATGAGTAATTTGTAATTAAACAAAAGTCACAGTCAGTAATGTACTTGTAAATTCTTATTTGCCCAATAACTTTAAAATAAGGTAACTTTGTTTGGTTAAGTCAGTACAGGCTGGCATACAGTAACCTTCAGTTGTGATTGTACCCAACATTTCTTTCAGACACCAGAGCACAGTGCTGCTAAACAGGTATAAGCCATCAAGGTCAGGCTGTACAGAATGTGTGCCATTAACATTTTTCTGGTTCCATTTTGCTTGCTAACCTGTTACCTTAATCCAGCTTAACCCAACACTATCATCACTTGGTTGTTACAAATTCAATGAAAGGGATGGTATGTTGGTAAGTCCATTTTAGAGGACGTGTGTTATTCGCCATGCTCACCTACCGCACTGAGCTGTTCGCTGTGTGCCGCTCTTTGGTTACCGCTAATTAACAGTAATTTGTAATTTTGTAGGCTTTGTTTCTTCTAGGTCCACACAGAAATTAAAGTACAGATGTAACTCTTAATGAGTACTGTCTAGGCTTTGCTGTGACTCCCTTTTTTAACCTCATTAACTCAAGTTTTATTCTCTGACCTGGTGGACGTTTTATGTGTTATATTTCAGATCCCACTCCGCTCAGATTATGGCTACAAAGTCAGCCTGTTTTCTCATCTCCATCAGTACAGTCGCAAAGCCCCTCTAACACAGCAGCTCAGGTAAACTGACTTCAAACCATGTGTCACACTGTGTTGTTTGTGTCACCTGAGAAGAGTCGGACTCATGTATTTCCAATTACAAGATGTAACCTTTTTAAGATTTCCTTAAATCTCATCAACTGACTGTTTTGTGGTTTGCAGCATTCCTTCCACAGTGATTCATCCTGCTATTGTCAGGCTGGGTCTGCAGTATTCACAGGGCATCGTAGCAGGATCCAATGCTCGTGCTGTTGCCCTGCTGCATGCCTTCAAACAGGTACAGTCCTCCAGAACACAAACCATCCATTCTTCACAATGCCACTGTCCTCCCTGTCCAGCATTAAGGCTGAAACTGTGACAGTTTGACTGACTGCTTGCAGTCAGATACAAAGAAGTCAACAAAGAAGTCGTAGGGAGTCCTCGTAGCCTAAAATGAAATGTTATCTGGTTACATGTGTTTAGGGTGAAGATTTTTATTGCAGAGAAATTTTAGAGTATTTTATTTTTCCCTTCAGGTAATAAGGGACTATACTACACCTCTAAATGAGGAGCTATCAAGGGACTTGGTCAACAAGCTAAAACCTTATATCAGGTAAAGGAAAAAATGTACTAACTTTAGTCACTGGATCTTTTTTCTGACTGGATCCTGACCAGAATAACTTAAACAACTTTTGTGTTAACGTTAAACCAAAAATGTAACAGTAATTAACATATGAAATGATTCCTGTTGCCTTGTTTTTTGTTTTGTTTTGTTTTTCTGTTTTTGTTTTTTCAGTTTTCTGAGTCAGTGTCGCCCTCTGTCAGCCAGCATGGGTAACGCAATCAAATACATCAAGAAAGAGATCTCCAATATTCCTAGTAATTGTAAAGAGGAGGAGGTTGGTGACATGATTTATAAATTGTAATTTAGTCACAGTTGATACACTCAGTGTGGCTCATTTTAAGTTTCCTAAACTTCACAACTCGTACATTTCCTTGTCTTTTTAGGCAAAGAGCAAACTGCTCAACTGTATCGAGTCCTACATTAATGAGAAGATCATTCTCGCTGGTGTAGCTATTGCCAAGTGCGCCATAGAAAAAAAAAAGATCAGTGATGGAGATGTCATCCTAGTTTATGGATGGTAAGTCACTAAAAGCAGAATAAAAATCATGTCTGTTTTAGTTTTTGCCGTTAAATCTGTTGTTCTTTATTAGTAAGCATTGCTTAATTGTTTATTCTTAACACTTTCTCTTCCTTGTTTTTGTCTGGTCTGATTTTTCTTCTGCATTTTCTCATCTTCCCTGTTAGCTCATCGCTGGTCAACCACATCCTGTGTGAGGCTTTTGAGAAAAGCAGGAAGTTCCGCGTTATTGTGGTAGACAGCAGGCCTCGGCTAGAGGGCAGGGAGGCCCTGAGGCGCCTGGTCCAGAAAGGCATCAGCTGCACCTATGTTCTTATCTCGGCTGTCTCCTACATCCTTCCAGAGGTAATCATGGACAGTAGACCGAGCGAGGAATAGATATTGTTACACTACAGCACTTTGTTGACCAGAGAAAAGCCAAAAGATTCAGCTCTAGGCACATTTTCTTTATTCTATTCCAGGTATCCAAGGTTTTCCTTGGTGCTCACGCTCTGTTGGCCAACGGTTACGTCATGTCTCGAGTGGGAACATCGCAGATAGCTCTGGTGGCCAAAGCTTTTAATGTGCCTGTGCTGGTGTGTTGTGAGACCTACAAGTTCTGTGAAAGGGTGCAGACAGATTCCTTCGTATCTAATGAACTTGGTATGGAAAGTATTCAGTGGCAGATTTGTTCAGTTGCTACATAAACGTCTCTGTGAGCCGTTCAGCTAAAATTCTGCTTTGGCTCAGCTTTATTTTTGTTAGAATCACCAATTTATCCTTATCTTTCCTTTCCAGATGACCCCGATGACCTCATTGTAACCCGTAAAGGCAAGACTCAGCTGGAGGGGTGGCAGAATGTGCCCTCTCTCGGCCTGCTTAACCTGGTCTACGACGTGACGCCACCTGATTTTGTCGACCTAGTCATCACAGAGCTTGGGATGATCCCGTGCACCTCTGTACCTGTGGTGCTGCGAGTCAAAAATGTGGACCAGTGAACAACTCACAATTTGTGTGCACGAATGCTTGCACACAACACAAGATATTGTGCTTTTAGCATGCAATAAATATATATCTGAAATGGCATATGCTTTTTAAATTGAGTCCATGTGTGTTTTCTGGTAGTATTGAATAATTGGAGATTTGTTTCCCAGGCTGATGTGACAAGAAGGCTTTGGTTCTGGTAAAAGACAAAATGGTTACATGTTATATGATCCACTCTTTATTAAAAACAGAACATTTAATTGCCAGTACAATCCCATTGAGCTTCACAACACACTGGTTGGTTGTCAACCATGGCATGCAATTTTAAACTAGAGAGAAAAATTTTTCTAACAGCTGAAGGCTCTCAGATGAATTTTATGGCTCACATAAAAGCTAGTTTTTAATGACTTGATCAGTTGAACACAAAAGAAAAGTAAGACATAAACCAGGTATTACCTTTTTTTTTGGTAAAGCAACTCTTTGTGTTCTCACTGCTTTCATATTGGCACAAACTTCAGTTGAAAATGAGAAATTTTCTGCATGCTCTACACCTACACTTTTTCTTTTACAGGAGTTATTTATTGCAATATTCAAGTCAATGCATTAACATTCAGACATTTAAGTCAGCAAGTTGTTATTTAGCCAGAAGCCATGTATTGAACATAGAGCAACTAGGACTGCCCTTCATTACTTAGTTTTACAGTAGGAGGACTCTACATTTTGACATCAGTTTTAATAATCATTTAAACCTGTATATGCATAATGTAAACGTGATATCTACAGCATACAAATATAAGTACTGTTTTAAAATCTTTATTAGAACCCTGACTCTCACTGGATAAAAGTATCAACCTGCCCATTAACATCAAGACATTTACCACATGTGAGTTATAAACAAAAGGTGGGTGCAACTGAATAGTGTCTTCCACATTTTGTGTGTAGTCTGACATATAGAAGTAATTTTATAAGACTCTGAAGATCTAAATGGAAAAACATCACAAACTCAACTCCAAAAAGAGTTTTGATGTGAAAGATATGAACATTTTGTGTTCTTAGACTGCTAACAGTTTTTTTTTTTTTTTATTTTGTCAAAATTTTCAATTTTAAGCTTGCAAACCTAATGATTCATGTCATAATCCATATCAAAACAAAGATGGTGTCTGCTTTCAGTGTGCAATAAATTGATGCCCAAACATGCTTCAGGACAAAGTTAGTATTTGTGTAGATGCACATACTATCAGTATATCTGAAGAACTTTGTAAACCACCTTCACTGTAACATGGTGTCAGTCATTTACATTTAAAAACATAATGTGCTAATAGTGGTCATTAATGAGAAAAATATTTCAAAAGTGGAGCGAATCTTATCTTTAAAATTGCACTGAAACAGCTTCAAAGTCAAACGTGTAAATTTCCCTGAAATAAAACACAGCTGCTCCACAAATGGTATAAAATTCATTTAAAAAAAAAAAAAAAACATTTAAAAGAAGCCTGGCATCACCTCAGACTTTGTCAGCATTTTTCCTGTAACTATTCTCCCTTTAAGAACAGTCAGTTTCTGATTAAAACCAGTCGACTAGAGTTCAGTCTCGTAGTGATTTGGCCTTACGTCTCTGGGTGGCCCACAGAAGAAAAGAGATCACAAACGTAGAAGCTGCAAGAGGTCCAAACACCTTCAGAGCTGGGAACTCCCCCTGTTGACAGTTTTAACAAATGCACAACTGTAAATAAGTGAAAAGCTTAGCAACAACAGATGATTTGCAAAAGCAGAACCAACCTCTCTAAGACACTTGTATCCGTGGAAGTTGTCAGCGCAGCTGCACTCAAAGAAGCCCGGGCCAAAGGGGGCACAGAGGGAGTTCTCTGGACAGTTCATGGCTGTGAATTACCAATAGGTATGGATAGATGCCATGTATAACAAGACTGACTACTGTAGTTTTAGATGGTATGTGTCACAACAGAAGTTGGGAACTTACACAGCTGTCCAGTCTTGTTGCACATATTCCTTTGGCCTTCACAAAGGCGGTTTCCCTCTTTGATTTCCACCTTTTCCCAAGAAGCGTTGCTTCCTGGACAATCTATATTTTGTGGCAAAATTCTACAGAGATATTAAATTAAGTTAGAAAAAAAAAATCAATCCAATACTCAAGAGAATCTGTTATAATTTAATTTTAGGTTGTTTTTTTTTTAGCAGAATACTTACATGTAATTTACTTTACTAAATCCTTGAAATGCTGTATCATTGATGGTGACAATGGGATTGAGTGAGAGGTCTCTGTAATATAAAAATTTACAGGGTAAAATGCATTTAGAAGGGCAAACACAAATGCTACCACATAGATAAAACTACAAAAAAAACAAAAAAAAAAAACAATCACAAGGTACAGTCACTGTTAAGTAGTTATGTGGTGCTTATTTGCTTTACCTATATTTATTTTTGTGTAGTTAAAGAATTTTAATGCTTGCCAGAAGGAGAAATAAAAGTTGTTATGTGTGGCTAGAAACTTTCCTAAACTCCTGCTGCTCAAGAATGTTCTTATCAACATGAAACTCATTCTGAGGAATCGCTTGCATATGTAGCATTTGTCTTCCTGAGTGCAGCAATACAGACGTTTACTGCAATTTATCATGTGAAATGTGAACTGTGCAGCAGTGATGGGTGTGGTTCTTTTCCCCTGAATTAAAAATAACCTTACAATCTCTGAGGAAGTGTCTAAGCAGGAGCTTCTTCTGTTTTGTATGTAGACTACACTATTAATTGTGCAAAAAAGGGTGTGAAACTATTTTTACTGTTCTTACATCATCAAGGCTGTTGAAGCTCCCTGAAGATACTGCACGCAAGTTAGCGAACAGTTCGACAGATCCAACCTGACAAAACACAAATAAAGTTCAGATTATTAAGAACTAACTTTTCAGAAAGTGAGGGGGGATTTCATTTTTAATGTGCTAACAGGAACAAATGCTAAAAGTTAATACACTGGCCTGTACGATCTATTAAAAGAAATAAAGGCTGTACCAATGATTTAATGTATACTCTGAAATTCATGCATCACATACACTGTCAATATTTGAAGCTAACCTCAGAATACTGATGCTAATGGGGAAAGGATCAAGAAGAATACATTTACTATGCAAATACTTTTCTATTTTTTACAGTTACTTACAATTTGCACTGAATTTAGAGTTTTAACAAATCTCAGTTCGGGTGTAATTTCTGTTTCCGACAGACTCTGAAAGCAGCAAGTCCTACCCGATGATGTGTTCAGGGTCGTTTGTGCTGTCATTTCTCAAACAGCAACGTCCGTCTATCCGTCCAGCGGATGAAGAGCAAAAGTCACCAACCGCAGTGCCATTAAGGACGGTCCCACCACACAGCTTACACACCTGCGGCTACACATCATAACGAAGGAAAAAAACATCTGTGAACAGCAATATTACTGGCCATTTCCTTGCTGGCACATATTGCTACTTAAAGTCCACCAAAACATGTTGTTTTTCAGTAACATATATGCACTAAGTGCCACTCACTTATGTAAGTAAAGACTACAGGTGTTAAATTTAGAAAGCCCAGTCTTACCTTCAGCTCAGTCAGCTGATAACTTGTGCTAAAACATAAATTAAGGATCAAAATAAGCGCTATGGGTTTCGTCCCGCTACATACACCTTTCATTTTCAGCGACTGGAGTCATGTGATCCCACTGCAGCGGGACACGTGACAGGAAGCTGGTCCAGCATTTTACTACATTTTACATTACCTGCTTCTGTACTAAATACACTCTCTCTTACACACACTCACAAAAATGGTATGAAAACATACAGTAAGCAGTTTCTTGCTGCAAAGAAGAGATAAACTGCAGTATGTACAAATACCCAGTTTTGCTTAAATTGTTTTAATGCAAAAAAAAAAAAATGTTTTAACATAGAAAGCACTTAAACATTTTTCCTCACTTAAAAATAATTTAGGCACTAACCCCCCGCCCCCAGTAAACGTATGTAGTTATCATTTAAAAAAATATTTTGTAAAACTGGTGAAAAAATGTTGAGAATTTTTTGACTGTAATGAATTTTGACTGCGCGTTCACTGTCACTTCGGGTTGCACCAAATAAAATGGGGACTTCAAGTAAGATTGATTTTATTGGAATTTAAAAAAAAAAAAGGAAACCTGCTTGTCTTGTGTTTACAAAGTATTGTGCCATATGGTAAAATACTTTTTGTTTTCTGGGGAATTTGTGTCTCAGTTCTCTTAATACCACGGAATGCAGGTTTCCTTGAAGAGTAGACACCCCTCCGCCTAAGATCAGATGGTTTGGCCCAGAATCATTACCTTACCTCTTGATAGGCCAATACGTACACTGAACACAGTGGCTGGACGGTAGGCTTATCTCAGTTTTTTAGGCGATGTTTGCCACAATTAATCTACGTTTATGCCTTGTCGCCGTGTAAACTTTTTTCAGCAAACGTAGGAGGTAGGAAAAACAAACAAAAGCTTCAAAGCGCAACTGTCCACTCACATATTTCGAAAGGTTTACCAACGGGCTTTGCGACGCTCTGGGGGCTTGCAAGAACCAACTGCACCTTTTAACTAGTAACTTCATCTGCTTTGAACTGAATTGGCTGTACACGTTGAAACTTGAAGTTTTTAACAGTAGGTGGTTTTAAGTTTTTCTACACCTTACCTAAATAGGATATAGTAATGCTAACAGTAAAGGTGTAATTACACTTGCAACATGGCTGCTACTCGAACGGCAGAGGGAAAAGTTTAATACGGACGTGGGAGAAGTTTAACACCATTGCGAGTTGTTACGCGAGTTGTTGTCCAGATAATAAAGTCGTAAGCAGTCGCCCGTAGTCGAGCAACGCTATCCCCCCCGGACTTGCAAACCAGTGGCTGAACCGAGAGAGAGAGAGAGACGCCTCCTCCTCGTTGTCGTCCTCCTCCTCTTCCTCCGTAGTCACCGCCGATAGTCACTGCAGTGGACTTTGTGGGGAAACTGTGGTGTCTTCCTCTCCATCGCAGACTGTGGTGGCGTTAAAGGACTTGTCGTCTGGGAGCTGGCTGTGTTTCGAGCTAAGATGCATTTTTCCATACCGGACACAGAGGTTCGTTCGGGAGAAAATGGTTCGACCTATGTGGTAAGCATGACAATGTGTGTTTTTGTTTTACCTGCTTTAACCCAGTCTGCGTTAATGCTTATTTCAGCTGGCCACAGGTCGGGCTAATGTCAGTGCAGCACGGTTTCCAGTGTTTACTGTGTATAAATTATTGAGAAGGAATGTATCGCTCTCGGCTAAAGAACTGCTCGGTTGTAAATCAGCTATAAACAATGTGTAATTATATGCAATTAATGCGTTTTATGGGTTTAAAAAAAACTTGATTTGGTGGATTAAAATTTGAGTAAGTTGGGTAAAAAAGATTTTTAGTATGATTCTGTGAGACCAAGGACTGCACCAGCAGAAAAGTAATGTGGCTTTCATCATGCTCAAGACTATTTTTTTGGCATTTTTCTCTACCAGCTTGATGTGGTAGAGAAAAATATTTCTACAATGCAAACATATTGCACCATTATGGCATGTCTGAAGTTTAACATGCTGTCATTTACTGTCAAAGCTTTGTGCACAAACTTGAATGTGTCCCAGTCTCTTGATTCCCTTAAATCAGCCACAACAGAGTCTCTTTTGTTTTAAAGGTTTGAGCCACCACCTAAATTCTTAGTGAGATTTGAGGTTTGCCCACCATAATATTGCAGTCCTCCTTATTATTTAGAGAAAAATACAGCCAGCATTGCAGCATAACTTTGTCCCTTAACTAACAGGTAGGTATATCAGTCTAAACCATTGCAGTCTTCAAAGCACATCAATAGCTGCAGCAGTTATTTCTTGGTTGCACAAAGAGATCACATACTCTGTGTGTTTAATTTCTTCGATTTTCTGTTTCTCATTGTGTTCAGTGTTGTTTGAACCATGAATTTGGACTGAAGTGTTCTGAAAGTAGCATTCATGAAGGTTGATCAAGGACGGCAGTAATGAAGCACCATTTTCCTTGCAATTTATGAAAAACCAGTGACTGACAGTCAGGATACACTGTACTAATGTTTGCCAGATGTAGTGTTTATTTCCCAAAATTTGCATCAACTCAAAAGATTTCTTCCTTATGTTGCTTGATTACTTGGACAGTAACAATGATTATGATCTATTGGTGATCACAAGTTGGCAGAAAACAGTTTGGATTCAAGTGGGGAAGCATAATGATTTTAATGATGTCATGATGAATTGTGCTTCCATTCCTAATCAATTTTCTTATTTATTCCTCTTCAATTGTTTTGTGTGTGGGGGGGAGAAAAAAGTAGGCCTTCATAGGTTTTCAGCGTAAACACAACTGTTTTGTTTCTTCTGAACACAGAGTAGAAAAAAGGCTTCTGACTCAGATGTGCAAGAGCTCAACTGCCATGAGTTGGACATCATTGTTCTGCAATGTGCAACTGTCAGGAAAAACACTGATTGATGAATGGAATTGAAAAGCTTGGAGGTGTACGACTCCGATAGATCGGATCTTTTGGAGCCTGTTCTTGATTCCCATTCCTAGCTTCAAGGTTACTTCTTGTCAGCTGTGGACAGAATGTGAGCAAACCCTGCTACAAATAATGAGAGTTTGGGATTCTTGCAGAAAGAAACATCTATAGTTTTCATTAAAAATATTTTTTGGATCAGATCCCTTTTGTGATGGGGAAATAAACTTAAAAAAGTTTTTACTGGAGAAGTAGTGGATATGTGGAATGATTTAGAAGTTGCTGTTAATCTAATATCTGTTATTTCTCCCTTTACACTGTTCTCCATGCATTTCTAAACCGAGTACTTTTGGTGCTGTCCCTGACGTGTCTCTTACCTGGCTGAGCACATTTTTAGCCTGTACTGCAGCGGGAACTTTCACAAAGGCTTTTCACCTCTCAGCTGGCAGTCCTGTGACTGTCACTGTGACCTTCCCATAACCACCCGAAAGGAAGGGACTTTGCTTGATTATAATGCTGAGAGATGGGTTGTGTACCTTGGAACCAGTAAACCACAGAATCTGCCGAGTTTGCAAAGGGCTTTCTTGGAATACAAAGGGCGGTTGGTTGTTTTTTAAATATCGCAGTGTTCCTGTGCAAAGCTCATGCTTTCTATTTTCTGTTAGATTTGTATCTTCCTCTCTTTGACATAGTGTTTACAGCATTCTTTTTTGAGTTTTTGTGGGTGTGTGAAAGAAATAGACTTTGGTGCTACACTAAGTGATGGTGACTTAGATCTGGACTAATTCATTTGTGTCTGTATTTTTTTTTTTTTCTTCCCCAAACCATGAAAGCTGTACTCAACAGCATAGCAGTATCAGTGGACTCCAGCTACTGAGCCATGTATGCATAAACTTAGAAACACAGAGAGGATCCCTAACATGCTCACAGGAGCAAATATCTTGGAAATCCTCTCACAGAAACTGATTCACATACATCATGTTATGTGGAAAGAAGAAAGATTATAAATATGCAGACTGCGCATGTGTGTAGGGGTGGAAGTGGGCGGTGATGACAAAAAAAAAAAGTATAATCTGTGCACTGACACTTTTTTTTTTTTTTTTTTTTTTTTTTTTTTTTAAATAGACAGTGTCT
>VUQI01028811.1:0-12706 GCA_015106735.1 Paratilapia polleni | reverse complement strand
ATGGTCTTTTTTGGACTTTTTTTTTTTTTTTTTTTTTTTTTTTTTTTTTTTTTCTGTTTTGGTTTGTTTTTTTTTTTTTTTTTTTTTTTTTTTTTTTTTTGTTTTTTGTTTGTTTGGTTTTTTTTTTGTGCACGGCAAGTTTTTGTTTTTGAAACACAAAACTTTGCAGCTCAAACACAGTTTCCTTGAAAGCCTTCTCCACAATCATAAGAATGGGTTGGCTTAGTGTCTGCAGGGAGTCCAGGCATACACTGTTCTCTTCATGCCACATAAGTGTGAAAGAACTGTTGATCTGGGCATAGAGTGAGCAGGGACACTGATACAAAGCCTCACTTGAGAGTGATATGCTGACACATCTTATGAATAAAAAAATCCAAACTCAGAATCTCAAATCTGGTAGGGTTTTTTTTTTTTTTTTAATGGATTTGAATTCTTTAGTGGTGAGGTGCTTTTGGGAGCCATACATGTCTATTGTCAAAAATTAAAAACTGAATGCATGAAGAATAATTCATATCTTTGGTATGTTTACACCAAGAGGAACATGTATGCTTTGTGACAGTTTTAAAGGGTTATTTTGCATCAGGTCAGTAAATCCATTTGGAGTATCTCAGTTTGGGAGGTTTTCAGCATATTACCCACATTGTGTAAACAGGTCAAAGGTGAGCTTTCTGCATACACACATGAATAAGTGCAACTGGCAGCAATGCAGAGTGTTTGTTTTAATCCTTTCAAGCACTGGCAGTTACAGCAGAACAAGGAAGCGTTGTTTGAGTGTGTATTTGCTCATAGTCTGGGAGCATACGCACACAGGGTGTTCTTGGCTACAAGTTCTCTTGGTTACATCATGGCCTTTTACATAGTTATGGAAAATGAACTCCCACAAACACAGTTTGCACTGATGCAAAAGGTTCAGAATTTTCACATTTTATTAAATTGAGTTTTGTAAATTTGTAAAAGGACAGTAGTGTACAGGATGACACGCACATACACACTTATTCATAGTCATATTGTATACAAGTGATTAAATGCTCTGCTTTGCAACTGAAAACTGCCCCAGCACAAAATAAGAAGCATAAGCAAAGGAGAGTTGTTCATCTGGTCTTTTATTTACTAAATATGGGAACAATAATATGATGAAGCTGGTTAGTGACAGTTCAAATAATTGATCCTGTGCCAGATGACTGACCTTCCTTCATAAAGTTTTTTTGTGTGCTAAGCTAAATTGCCTTGACAAATGACTAGAAAGGTGTGACCCATTTAACAAGAGCGAGATCAAAATGCATAATAAACAGAAAACTAAAAAGTCATGGGAAGTGGCTCCACCTAGAGACATTGATGTTTACAGAAGAGTCATCAAAATTTGATTGGCATTCATGTTGCTGTGTTACTTTCTCTTATTGCTGTCTTGTCCACTTTTTCCAGTCCGTCAGGATTCCTTGCTTGGAGCCAGTGAGTTGTTCAACAGCTTCTTAAGGAAGGCGCAGCAGGTTGGTGGTTGTTTTTATTTTACCTGCATTAGGCTCTTTTCTGGGGCATGAACATGGTCAACAGGCCTGTAAGGAGTAATGCAACTTGAACCAAAATGCTGAAGCAGACATTTCTGCCTAACTAGTAATTACGTTTGGCATTGTGGTAAAATGAGGTAGTGATACTTGCTGTTCGTCAGTCGTGGCAGCACACATGCGCTTATCTTGGATTGTGTCATCTGTACTTGTAACCTACTGGTTAGATGTGTAAGATCAAGTTTGGCTTGCATGCTAAAATGAGAGGATTAGATGAAACATCAAACTGAGAGAAAACAAACCTATTGTGAAACATAGCAGCATAGTTACTTTGTGTGTGTGCAGGAGCTGGATCCTTTTGAAACATATAAAAAATAAAAGAGAGTGATCCACCTGATGTTTCATTCCTGCGAGATTTGGCAAAAAAAAAAAAAACTTTCTGTAGCAAAAATGCAAGCAGGTTTTCTGCAAACCCATTCAAATTTGTTAATAATGTATTCATACCTGGTTGCGTCATGCTATCATCATTTAGTCTGTGATCTGAATTACCAGCGAGGCTGTAATTCGCCTTCAGATTCCTCCATCTGCAGCCACGTCACACCCATTCTCCTTCTTTTCCTCCGCCCTATTCTCCTCTCAGATTAGCACATCAGAGTTAGTGTTCGTGCCACTCGTACTGTGAGGAGGGCAGGTCTGGAATAGGATATGACTTGCCACCCAGTGTTGGCTTTTCATCTGCACCTTCAGTGCTTTCAGAAACCCCCTGCTGAGGGAACAGGGAAAATGATAGATGATTTAGCAGAGGTGGAGAAAGACTGCCTAGGGACAGGAGAAGCTGGAGATATCCAGTTCAAGGTTTCACCCTTAATATAAACACAACTTATTATTTATAGTGTCATGTCATGGCTCTTAAATAAGTGTTTCATTTTTTTCCTACATGCTTGCATGGTTTATGTAGTGTTAGAGGCGTCTTTATGTTTCATGATATTCCTTTTTACGTTTTTAGGTATCCTTTTATGTTGTATGGTGCTTTTTTTCTTATGTGTAGTCATATGTGTCCCCATGATTTTGCCTTTTTTCACATGTCCTTGATGCAAAGCAACAGACTACAGCACTATACCCAAGACACTTTCCCAGGTTTTTAGTATCTTTGACAAAACAAAGCATCAGTTAAGTGAAGATGTGATTTTAAAAAAAGTTGAATTCAAGCCTGTTTATGTTTTGTGTTGTTTCCACAGGAGACCCAGCAGATCCCCACAGAAGAGGTTGCAATAGATATCTGCCTCTGTAACGGTCAGAAGGTTACAGTCAACATTCTCACATCATATAAGACGGAGGATGTCCTTGATGTAAGTGCTGGGCCGTTAGAGAGAATAAACACATGTTTTCACTCAGTCTCCCACAGCACAGTATGTTGTAAGTATTGTATTTGTAGTGGTCTTTTAAGAAGCAAATAAAAAATGCTGAATGTGCTGCTACTAGAAGCTGATGCACAGCTTAAAGTAAAAATTACAACATTTAGTAGGTGTAATGTTTAGAAGTAAAACATGTTTTCACAAAGAATTTACAATGAGTACTGATTAACTCTGCAATCAGCCATATGTCTTGAAAAGGTTAAAATGAGCTGAAGCCATAAACTGTTTTCTTTTATTTTTTTTTTGCTTGTTCTCAGCCTTTACATTATTTCTGTTCAGCTAGAGCACACATGGGCAAAATGTAGCCTGAGGGCCGGAACCGGCCAAGTCTGTACTGCTGTTTCACTCAGTTGCAGTCCAATGTGTTCCATCAGTGACCTATGCAGTGGTGCATACCAGAAAACTAGCAGTATGTAGGCTATTTTATATTAATTAATTGATTAATTAAGTAATTTTATATTTATATAGGCATCTAGGGGAGTTATTAATATTTTCATTGTGACCTGTGACCATGTTTCGATTCAGTTATTCAGCTTGTGACACTTACTTCATTTAAGTCAGTATGGCCCTCTGAGGGGAGAAAAAAAAAAGTTGCCCACCTAGATGCATTTGAGTTCTTCATAACAGATCTGTCAGACACTGGGGACTTGCCTCAGGAAAGCAATATTGCTGTAGAATCTCCTGTGAGCTCTGAGCCACAACATACCATAAATCAAATTAAGTCATGTTTATTTGTATAGATCCTCCTCAGCACAGCAATGCTTAGAGGACTTTATGAAGTCTGACCCACTTCAGTCAAACTAAAGAAAACTCACAGAACAAAATCAGTGTAAACAAAACCAAGACAGATGGAAAAGAAACAAACCTAAACACAAGACACTTAATGGCCTGATGAAAATACATAGTGATAGAAATACTTAGAGCTAGTGAAACAAATATACAGTATAATAATCAAATACCTTTTTATTGTATTTAGCTTGTTTTGTTTTGTTGGTTTTTAATAATCTGTGTCAGAACGTGATGATGACCAAACCTTTCAGTACATCCACTTCACCATAATACCGCACAACAGCACACAATCTAAAATAACTCATCACTGTAAACATGCTGATGTTTCACTGTTGTGTCCTTTGTCGATCTTGGCTGTAAATCAAACTTGTTAGAGTGCTCTTATGTAAGTTTAACCATAGTTAACCTCTGTTAAGAACCGTAGGTCTCAGAGCACAGAATTGCTATATATTTCAGTCAGGGTTGGTGTGTCATTGTATTGCTTGATTATTTCACTAACAAAATAATGCCTGATTTTTTTTTCTTTTTCTTTCTTTGTTTTGTCTCAACAGTTCAAAAACTGTAACTTTTTGCAGCATTTGGATCTGTTTTCAGTTCAATTACAAGAGTTATAACAGATGGGGGGGGGGGGATAAATTATTGTTAAGAATGCAGAAAAAATGATTTTTGTATCAGTCGACACAGAGATAAATAATTTTCTCTGCAATAATCTAATGTTAATATAAATAATGTTTGTGTTTACCAAAAAACTGCAACTTTTCAGAATCAGTAAACAGCTAATTTATTTCTGCCTGTCCCTTGACTGTTGACTTGATTGTTCTACAACCAAGAAATCTCCTGTCCAGTGAGTGTATCAACTTGGGCAGGACTAACCCTATTGTCAAGTGGTGCACTACAACAGTGATATTTTAAACAGCTGGTGCTAGCTTGTTTTTGGCATCTCAGGCATGGCTACTGTACCAAAAGAAGAAACATACTGACTTGTTTGTACTTCATTCTGCACTCTTAAAATTTGGGTAAAAGCCAGTGTGTTGGGATGGGAATGCATCAGTGTTGCCTAATGAAGTTAGACAATGAAGTTAGACTCAGGCAGATACATTATTCTTGAGTGTTTGGTTAGAGAAAATAAAATCCTCCACTGAAAATAACAAGCAAGTGTAACAAGCTGACAATTCTGTCTGAATCTGGCTAAATTGATTTTTTTGTTGAGTTTGTGTTATAGTAGTTTGCAGTCCAAATGATCCTAATAAATAGAATTATAATGATGGGCTAGATTAAAAAAACAGCACATTCATCTTCTTAAATATGAAGAATATAAATTGTTTACAAGTGAATTATTTGCTAGATCCTCCTTCATTTCAGTTCTGCCACTTTAAAGTTATTTTAGACATGGGAAACTTTCCCCACTTTACATTGAGCTTAGAGATGTGGCAATTCCAATTTCCAATTTTTTTCTGAGCGTGACCAGCTGATACTGATTTTTGCCAATTCAGATTTTCTTTCTAAGATCTATAATTAATATCTTATAAAAACAAAAATCAACTTTTCTTCAATGCAAAAAATTTTTTTCATAATAACAGAGATTATTAAACTGTACAATTTCCCCCAAACCAGAAAGTTACAGGATCTTCTCTCACTGAAACAACTGAAAATAAAGTGCTCTGCTATAGGAAGGAGGTACACATAATTAACTGAAAATGAGATGCTGTACACCCACCTTTACCTGACATATTTTATCTTACCAAACAAAAGCAAGTGAAACAGATTTAAATAACAAACCAAAGGTCAGGTTAGCCACTTTGCCTTTGGTAGCTTCTTTGCACTGACTTTGGGTATACACTGGACAGTTTCAGTTTGTCAACCTTTGAGATGAGACTCTATTAGCCTCAAATTGATAAATACAAAGTCCATGGAAATGATTTTTCTCAAATGTTCATTTATGGGTTGAGGCAGTGGTAATAGTTGCTCCCTCTTACAAAGTCCATGTGATAGTCTAGCAAGTGTTTGTTTTGTGTCCTGCCTCCTGCACTTTCTGTCCTGGGAGCACCCTCACCTGAAACAGATCAGGACATCGTCTGAAGATGTCTTTTCTTACACTCGTGTAGAACGCAGCAGAAAGTGTCAGCTGTCTTTTTACTACTGGCAACATTCCTAATACTCCAAACATTTTCCAGAGTTCATGTGTGAAAACATCTCAGATCTCTTCAGTCATTCAAATAAGTTGATAATTAGTTCTGGCAATAGCAAGGGTGCAACTGTGTTAATTCCAATTTTTTTTTTTGATTTATAGACTTTCTTTGTCCTTTTTTTGTCTCTTCAGCTACTGGGACATGGCATATGATAGTGATGTAATGGAAAACAGAGTTGGCCTGAATTTACTATACGCCCAGGTAAGAGGTTTCATTACTTAGGTAAACCAGACACTGTTTTAAATTAAATTGCCCCTGAGATGTGCACCCAAACAAAAAGTTCAGATTAGACTTGATTGCATTTGTTTCCACCTTGCATCTGTTGTGTTTTATTGAGCGTGCATGGTGCCAGCATCACATCAAGAAAACTGAATCAGCAGCTGCTTCATCTTTGGGTTGCCAAATGCTTTTTTTTTGTTTGTTTGTTTTTTTGTTTTGTTTTTTTTGTCCATCCCCTGGGTCCCTCCATTATCTGATGTTGGTGTCAGCTTGTTTTCACATTGCAGCAGCTTGAATCCTGTATCTGTCTGCGTTCCTCTTTCATCCTTTAATAATAGATTTCTTCTGCTGCAACAGCTATGATTTGGTGTATTAAGCATTTTTGGGGCGTCAAGTTTGATTAAAATCTGTAACCGCTGAGTGTTGCCTCTGTGAAGCAGAATGGTGTTAGCGATGTGTGCTTACTTCCGTACAATTATTTTGCTGACCTGCACTATTAACATGAAATCCTTAGTGTGGTTTCTTCTGCCAAAAGAAACACAATGACCCAAATTATTTTGTTTATCTGTGTGGAAAAACGAACTTCCTGTTTTTTGCTTCACCAGACAGTATCTGACATTGAGCGAGGTTGGATACTTGTCAACAAAGACCAGCACAGGCAGCTCAAATCACTGCAGGAGAAAGGCTCCAAGAAAGAAGTAAGCAAGGGCATCTCTTTTTGATGTTTCTGCCATTGCAGTGCCACTTAAATCTGGCTGATGTTCAGAAATGTCCTTGTCCTAGGATAAATCTCTAGACCACAGAGAATACTCCCTCTAGTGGATTCTGTTACACAATTAGCCTAGTTTTTCCCTATAATATGAATTTTTAAACATGTCAATCCAGGAGAGAATTCAGAAATATTTTTATCAGGGATTAGACATACATTAAAAGGGAAAAAACTAAGGCATAAAAACTGTTGTGCTTTTTTTTTTTTTTTTCCTCTCAGTTCATCCATCTAGGCCAGACCCTCAAATATTATGGCTATATTAAGTTTGACCCTTGCGTCACCGACTTCCCTGAGAAGGGCTGCCAAGTCATCGTCAGCGCTGGAAACAATGAGCTCAACTTCCACGTCAAGCTCCCCAATGAACTGATGAAGGAGGGAAGCTTCAAGGTCACACGCATGAGGTGCTGGCGAATCACATCTTCTGTAAGTGGAAGTGTGTGTGCATGAGAGAGTGAGGATAAGTGAGTTCAACTTCAACCTTTTATTTCCTAAGTAATCATATTATTAGGAGGCTCTAAGCTGACAACAAGGGCTCCTGCTCTTCTAAAGTGACCTGTGTACAAACTTCCTGCACCAGAAACAAAATGTCGCCTCTCTTTCCAAACATTAGTTTTTAAGCTTGCTAAAACTGCCCATCTCCACACCATCCATCTTCATCAGTCCAATTACCCAAACACACAGCCCACACAAGGGTACTGCTGTATTGATCAATGGTATTGATTAACACCTAAAACAGAATTGTGTATTTGAATGGGAAATTGTCTATTGGCAAGGAGGGATTCATGGATTCAGAGGAAACACCTACACAGCTTTCTCTGTATATGGTTACATATGTACATAAACATATGTAAATGTCAAGTATTTACACACTGAATTCAAAGTTAAAATTGGAACATGTATGTAGTATCCAGTGTTTTATCTAGGGTTTTTTTGTTTGTTTGATTTTGAATATTTTCAGGCAGTTACTACTTGAAGTCTTTAACCCTCAGACATCTTGCATTCTCTCAAGCCCACCACAGTTGCCACCTTCACTTTAAACTTACTGGTGTCTCTCTGCCTGATCTTCTGCCACTAAAATGCAGGTGAAGAGCAGGTCACTCACTTGGCCAGTAAAGAATATTTGTTAAGGAATGCTTTTTTTTATGCTTTTGAGTTCATGCTGTCACTTCCTTCAGTGGTGAAAATATAAAGTACCAGTGTGTCAATTACACTGGCCGCCATGCTACTGAGGTTTAATACTTTTGGTCATGAGTTGTTCCTCCTTCAGACTTCCTCTTTCCATCATTGAATAATTGTTTTGTTTTTTTATCTTTGTTAAAGAACACTGAAAAATTTCTTCTTGGTCTTTGATATATATATATTTTTTTACTTATTAGGCCCTTTTATTTTTTTTTTCACTTGTATAGTCTCTTCTTTACCCCTTACATTAACAGACAACTCATCAATCTAAATGTCAACTCTCCATTATCATTGAGCCACCTGTGAGCTCTTTTGTGGATAATGTGATGGTGAAATCATTTACAAGCCGAGTGTTTTTGCAACTTGGGTACTTTGTCTTTTAAAGGATTGTATCTCACACACAGTTCTTTGGCATTTTAATGCAGTACAGTGCTAAAAGCTTCAGTAACATTGAGTTAAGTGTGTTTTTATCTTTGGGGAAATGAGAGAGTCAAAGTGCTACATCACACAGCAAAGATCACACGTTTAATGCATGAAGGTTCTATTTAGATTGTGACCTAAAATCAATTGGTCAGTATGAGAAGCTGCTGGAGTCCCTCGAGCAGATGACGGTGATTGATTGATCAAGTTAACATATTGTTGGTCCAATTCCCAGCAAATATTCAGTGTTGTCTCCCGTCGGTGGGGGGAAAAAAGGAACAAAAACCATTTCGTTATTTTGTTATTTCCTCAAAAATGTTGGAGGTGGAACTCTAACTCACACACTTTTCTTATTAAAAAAAAAACAAAAAAAAAAACGAGAGCAAAAACAGCACTGCCAAACTGATGATATACAAAAAGAATGGGGGGGACAATAGACTGTGCAATAATAAAATAATGACCAAACTCATTATCATGAGGCAGCTCTTTAAAGTCTGAATAAAACAAACCTGATCATACTGTCAGGACCAATTTGGGGATGAAACTTGTTCTATGTTCTTCTCTTTTTTCTTTTTAAATATTTTTTGTGTTACAAACTGGTGCTGTGTTTTGACAGGAGTGGGCATTTAGGTGGATCTAATGACGTTCTGGATCCTAATTTATTATAGGAAATGTTGTATCCTGTGGTTTTTAGAGTTTAACCTATACTTACAAGTGCAACGCAGCATGCAAAAACCCAGCTGAAGTCCAGATCACTTTATGCATCAGAAACTGTTGTATGTTCAATAAACTACATTTCTCAGACAGAGATATTTGCAGATAGTGAAGTTAAGACAACAAAGACTGGAAATGGTGGAATGTCCATTTCTTGATCGTGTCATTGCTTGGGATTCTCAGTCTGCGTCTTTGGATGGCCTTTCCCATGCTGCTTCACAAATAGTTAAGATTTTTAGTTTTTAGTTTACAGATTTTGGCCGTTCTGTGCAGTACCAAATACACGATTCCCATTTTAAAAGGTTACAGTTTCAAATGGACTAAATAGAACTTGTTGATTGGAATTTTGATATTTTTGTTCATTTGAAACTACAGCTGACAAGATATCTAGAATAAATGACTTGTTTGGGGAATATAAAACATCTCATTACCCAGTATTGCCTCAGAAAAAACTGAATCCCTTCAAGTATTGTGCATGAAACAGCCGATCTGGATAAAATATGCAGGGGGTTTTTTCTGTTTCCACCCAGTCATTTGTGTTTTAAGACAGGTCCACTGAAAGCCTGAACAATTTATTTTACTGCTGAGAAAAGAATTACATGAAGCTCTACCCACATAATTTCTGCTGCCATTTGAAAGATGGAACATTTACAAACCTCATTTGAATGGAGATGGGCAAAACAGTTCGCTTTTGTATTGCATTTATGTTTGAGCAGCTCAGTCATTATGTGTATCACAGAAGCTTTTATGATTCTCTAAAAGTTAATTTACATAGAGATGCGGACACATGGCAACACATATCAATTACAATGCATCTTAGCTTGTCTGATTACAGACTGAGCCCCAACACTGCCCGTCTGGGTGATTAATTCCTGAGCACATTCTCAGAGGTCAAAGTCATTTAATGAGCCCTTTTCTGAGCAACAAAATATTCAAAACATCCCATTTTTTTGTAGCACTGCAACCCCCCTCACAGCTAAATGTCAAATTGCATCCGGAAGAACACATATAAACAGTTAGAGTGTGTGTGTGTGTGTATTTCCGTACAATTACTTTCTGACCCAGAGGAAATGGTTTCAGTGAAGAGCAGAGGCTCCATAAAGGAGGAATGAGGGCTTATTTCCAGGGAGCTGTGTGTGTTTCTGAGCTTAACACATTTAGAAATACTGAATATCAAATGCCTTTTTCATTGCCATGGGTGCAATGGAAAAAAAAAACATTTTTTTCATTGCACCCATGTTATCTTTTAGCATGCATCTTCTTAGGATTTGCCTGCCTGTCATTTGTGATGCTGCAGCTCAAGAATGGCAGCTTAAAGAGAAGAGACGCAGAACAGGAAATGTGATTTTAGCTGCTTACGTGTACCTCCTGTCACGGAGAAGAATAGCAAGCTTATCCTCTGCTTAAGATTGCAAGTTGGATGGTGGTTGGAAAATTTGCAGATCTGTTTGTCATTCTCAAATGCAAACACAAGATGACAAATTTGAGGTGTTGAAGGTGAAAGGAGGAAAAAAGCCCACAACAGAATAAGCAAATCATAAGTGGTTGATGCTAACAGAGGGTGACAATGAAGATGATATCATAGCTTTTGTTTTTGTTTTTTTTTTCGTCTGACACTGCAGCAAGTCCCGATTGCCAATGGTACAACCAATCCCTGCAGCTCGGGTCAATTTGAGATCAAACTGGAGCTGTCCTTTGAGTATCTGATGAGCAAGGACCGCCTCCAGTGGGTCACCATCACCAGTGACCAGGTAAGAGGTCGCTGACAGGGTCAGTGTGCAGCCAGCAAACAAAATGTTTACCCAAAACCATGGACAGTTAAATTTTTATATATCTTTTAGATAAACTAAAGGATTAGTGTTCCTTTGTGTGGTGAGACATTTTTATCTACTTAAGGTACTGCACATAAGCCTCTTTAATGCTTACTGGATTACCTCAAAATGGCTGTGGCTCAAAGCTGAAAACAGGCCTGTTTTTCTTAGCTTATGAAAACCTTTTGTTTTGAAGAGGTGCAGAAACAATAAGTTGGACAGGTTACATGAAGCTCGTTACGTGGTCAGGCATTTTTAGTCTGTTTTGCTCTTTTTCAAACTAGATGAGTATGCAGTTTGAGAATGTGGACAGTTTTTTATATTTGACTGATTTTGTGTTTGTGATTTTAGGCTATCATGATGAGTATCTGCCTCCAGTCTATGGTGGATGAATTAATGGTAAAGAAGTCAGGTGGCAGCATAAAAAAGGTTTGTGTTTGCATTGTAACTGCAGACATTATAGCATCTAACAATAACATATTTGGTTTTCCATACATATCATGGTATGTGTAAAGGTAAATCAAGCATAATTCATTAATTTATAGCTTTGTTATTTTTTTTTGTAATAATCTTTATTGTATTTCTTTTGCTGTCTTCGTCACATTTCAGATGCTGAGGAAACGACACAACGGCTCCATCCACCGGTCTGACAGTCAGCAAGCTGTGAAATCTCCCCCTCTACTGGTGAGAAATGAGATAGCATGCCAAGTTTGTTTTCATTTTGGACTCTGTAGCTCTCAGCTGTAAGCTTCTTTTTGACTCTTGTTTGTTTTGTTTTGTTTTTGTCCTTGCTGCAGGACTCCCCTGATCCAAACCGTGAACAAACTGTCAAACTCTCAGTGAGTACCTTTTTTCATTTTTACTGTAAAGCACTGAATATTCCCAGAACATATTTGAATAAATTATCATCAGCTTTGCATTAATTACACTTATATTGATTATTCCATTTAGACCAAGCTGACCTCAGTGTCTCTCAGAGGGATCAGCGCCTCCAACTCAGCAAACAACATCAGCAACTATGCTTTCGAGGGAATCGGGGATGATGACCTGTAACCCACAATTCACCTTCCTTCCATTTTCATTCCACTGTTGATGACAAAGATTACAAGCTGAGCTGAGCCGAGCGGTCCACGCAGGTGTCCGATTCTGCAAGATTGTAGCTTCTTCCTGGAGAAATTGCTGCCTTAAGCTCTCATTTAATCTTTGACAGTGACCTTTCATTATTTTAGACTGAAGGGTTATAGGGTTATCTTGGTTTGTATTTTAGTTACAATCATCATATCATGAAACTATGTTATTGAACTTATTGTGTCATTAACCTGCGTTATTCAGAGATCCTAGATCCCTCCCTGAGTGGCTGCATGTTCGTTTCCAACCAGAGAACCAAATGTTTAGTTAGACCTGGCACTAGTGATAATACAGCAGAACTGGACGTGATGGTTCTCGAAATGACCCAGCGTATTTCAGCGAATGTGTTTCACTTGATCTCAAAACTGTAGAATATTTAGAGCAACTGCTTAGCTATATGACGATCAGTGTTTGGCTTTGCTGTATACCAAAATGTTTTTATGTCAGTGCTCCTCTTGTGCATCATGCTACATGTGTGCCAAGTTAACAAATATCATCGGCGGGGGGGGGGGCCATCTTATATTAGATGTAGAGTCACTCGTATTCAGATGTAGTCCGAGGCCTTAACTTG